>VNJT01004442.1:0-12090 GCA_008042655.1 Drosophila burlai | reverse complement strand
TGCTGCTGTTTCATCTTCGTGGCTTGCTGTTTTTTGGTGGGTGGTCAGGTGAGACAAGTGGCAAGTGGCAAGCACCAGCACCACCACCACCACCACGGAGGCACCACCACCGAACCGCCGACGAACTGCCTCGCCTGAGAATCGTATTTAAATACGAAGGTCTAACGCTGGATCGCATCAGTCGTCGTCGTCGCGTTGTTCTAGCCGCTAGCTCATCGTCCACAAGTCGCAGCTCAGCTCGGGATCTCAGTTCGCTTACAGCCACCGATCGTATCACATTGGATTAGGGATTTATTTGGTGAACAGGATGTCCGTTTGATTGTCGCTGGACCTCTGATTGGATTGAAACAAATGCGATTTCAAGATGCTGCAGCTCCTCTGGATACTGTGTGTGTGTGCTCTCCTGGGACACTTTGCGGACCCAACGAGAGCTGAAATCGAATACAACACCATCAACGATGACGGATCTTTTCAGTTTCGGTACAAGGATGTGTGCTTAATAGTTTTGTGAAGTCTTAAGAATGCTCTGAAGGGACTTAACCAAGCAGTGATTGCATAAAAATGGAGACTATATACTCTGAAACTGCATATTTAACCAATTTATATAAATTATTACAATGATTGCCATATATTTCATGAGCCTAGATTTCTGTGATTTAATAATAATACAAGTAAAGACCACGGATTAGAGAAAATTATACCCCTCAAACTGCTTAGGCAATTTTTTAAATTTCCTTTTAAATTCAAGTCTAAAGAAAACAGGATGTGTGGTAAAGAAATCTATTCATAATCATAAAAGGTCACAAAACTTAAAGGATTAACTTCACCTTTATAAAATTCGTACAGTTGCCTCTAAGGACTTTCAAGTTTTAAGTTTTTGTATTTATTTATTTTATATTTTCATATATCTAAATGATGATTAATAACAATTTCTTAAAAGAACCTTTGTACTTTTACAAGCTTAAAAACTTGCCTTTATAATCATTTTTTATTCCTGAAGGACGAACTACCACTTGAAAATTTAAATACATCTTTAAAAATGCAACACAACTTTTATTTAATCCAGTTGATCCATATATCATTTAAATTAACTAAAAACCCTAAGCGATGTGATAAAAATCTAAAATAACTCACTTCAGCTACTTTACCCATTTTTAAGTTAATCTTAACCACTTAGATATGAGTGCTCTAAGTGCTTTTGGCAACAACATCCCTCACACATTATTCAATGGAATGCCAAAACCATAAAAGGGAACATCTCAATTACGGTTTCTTAGCAGGCATGGGTCATAAATCTAACAAATCATCTAATCGGTCAATGATGTTCGGAGGCTCTCGGTCTCAGTCTCACCATCACAGTCGAGCAAATTTGAGATTTTTAACACCTCTTTAACGCCTTAACGTTTTGCAACCACAGACACAGCCACAGTCACAGAAACAGTCTCAGCCACAACCAAAACAATACCAATAACAAGCTTCCGACAATCTCTCCTCCTCTCCATTTCGCACGCATGGGCCAACGCAATTACTTGTGGTTCGATGGAAACTCCTCCTCCTCCCTGGGATCCATTGGTGGCCATCCGACAGACATGCAAATGATGACATTGGTGGCTACTACCACAGCGCCTCCGGCACTCCGGACAACACGGTGCGAGGTCGCTACGGTTCGCGGAGTCCGGCGAGCGGCCAGATCGAGGAGACCGTCTACACGGCCGGACCACGTGGGTGAGTAATGTAGTCGAAGACGCCCAGACCACTCCGAGTGGGCAAAGTGCGGTGATGCACTCGAAAAAACACAGTTTGCATTCAAGCTTTTGTAATTGCATTTTTTATATTTAACTGAAAAATGTATTTTTTGTAATTTTAAAAGTTTAACTGAAAAGTAATTACAAAAGGGGATAGTGCGATAATTTCTAGGAAGGATATAAATCGATATTGATGTGCAACCCTGCCAAAACATTACTGACCATCTCTGGATACCTTAGATAATTTCCTCAAGAACTTTCTTGGTCACACAGGCAACTTACTAGGTTCATCCGTTCGCCAAGCTCAGTGAAAGCAACTAGTCCCTACTTTTTATTTTGTCTTTCTCCTTGGACTAATTTATTTTATTTTTTTTTCTTTGGTGATTTTATTTGTTTATTTTTTTTTAATGCTCCTGTTGTGCTTCATTAATTTATTTGAATTACATTTCGAATTGCTTCATCTTCGAAGATACCAGACGCTAATTCCGTCTGTGTTCCCCTTTCTAGCTTCTACACTCGCTCATGAAAAGCTGGCAAGAAGATCTCCAAAAATGACTTGTCCATCCCCTATGGCAGAGTCATATTTATTTATTATTTTGTTTATTCCATTTACCATCGAGACAAAATTTTTGTTACCTGTGGTTTTCGAACTGCTTCATCTTGGAAGATACTAGACGCTAATTAGTTTGCTTTGCTCTGACAAGCTTTTACACTCTCTTCGCATATGAAAATCTGGCAGGAAAAGTGGCACCACAAGATAATTTATCCATCACCGATGGCAGGGTCATATTTATTTATTTATAATTTTATTTATTTCATTTACTTAAATCGACACTAAATTTGTATTACCTGAGATGAAAAAACTGCTTCATCTTCGACGATTCCAGCGCTAATATCGTTTGACTTATTTGTTCGAGTGTATACACTCGCTTATAAAGGCAGGCAAGAGGAAGTGGCAGCACAAAGTGAGTTATCTTCCCCCGATGTCAGAGTTGAGCTCATATATCAGCGGTTGGCTTGGCGGCGGCCACTGAAGCGAAACTCGACTCTAAAAGTGGCGGCTCTAGGCTCCAAGTCGAAGCCGTTCTAACACATTGGACGGTTTTTTGCGGGGTTGCCTAAACGTTTTTCCATTACCGCCACTCGGCTACTGTTGTTTTTTGCAATCTCCGGTAAATTGGGGGAAACAAAAAGCTGTTAACAAATTGACTGGCCTGGGAGTTCGGGGCAAAAACCGAATCTACGGCCTGCAGATGCTCAGCGATAGCGGTGATTCTGAATGGGGGGATCATTCCCCGAGATGTGGGGTAATCTGAGTAACGACGTGCCGGGCCCAGATCGGATCTAAATTCGTACATACGATATATGCGGAATTGCAGGGCGAATCTGCTTCCGCTGGGAGAGTTTACCTACACTCATAAAAAATAGTTTTCTTTATATTACACTTTTATTTTCCACCATAAAATCGAAGCAAGCTACCATTAATACAGTTTTCTATGGTTCATTTGTTTTTGTTAACTTTTGTTCCCTTTTTTTTATTTATTTGTTTTTTTTTTCTCGTCATCTATTTTCGGGAAACTGTCTTTTTGACACTTCCATTCCAAATTGCCTGCGCCTCCACCAATTGAATATAGTACTTTTCTTTAATATGCTTTGTTGTCGAGGCTCAGTTCGTCCAGTTGCCCTGCAATCTGTACCGAGTGTGCATATAATTTCCAACGGGTTCTAACATCCCTGGAATGAAGTGGCTGTTTTATTTTTAGCCTGCAGACCATCAATTCATGATTTTGTTTTTGTTTATTTTTGTTTGCTTTTTTTTATTTCTTTACTTGAAAGCTAATTGCACTTGGTTTTTTTTCGTCGTCTATTTTCGGGAAACAATTTCTTTTTGACACGTCAAATAACGTACTCTGCTTTAATCTGCTTATTGAAAGGAACAATACTTGCTCTGTAGAACAATACTTTGTTGAAGCTCAGTTCGTTCAGTTGCGCTGCAATATGTACCGAGTGTGCATATAATTCCCAACGGGTTCTAACATCGCGGGAACTCTTTTTTTCAATTCATCAATCATGAACAGACAGTACGGTCTTGCTGATTTTTTTATTTTTTTATTTTTAAATTATATCTTTATTTTGCGAGTCTGAATGTTGTCTAGGTGTATCCTGCTAGTTGCAGTTATTTTTTCTTGCTGCAGTTTATTTTGTTTTCTGCTCTCTAATTTCGTAATATTTTTGTTTAAATGGTAAATAGGTCGATGCCGTATAACTTGCTTTGCCTCTTAATAGACGGGATATTTTCCTACCTTTCTACTGCAGGAGCTTGACCTTTCCCGTCAAGTGTTTCTCAAGGAATTTGCAGGTGGCTTCCCTGACTTTCGTGGGTACGTTGGCAGTTGCTTAAGCCTGCCTACAGATCGTTTCAGAGCTAAGCATATGATTTATTTTACAAGTTATTTATTTATTTTATTTTATTAGTTATTTATTTGTATCATTTAATACCATTGGTAAGACTGAATGAGAGCTCCTTGCAAGGGAGATCGAGAGTATCCTAGGGTGTCGAAATAATGGTCGTGCTTTCTCCTGCAATATATCACAACATTCGAGATATTCTTGGATAGATATACAGCCTTTCAAATAATTGGGTTAAGTAATAATTACAGAACCGATTGGATTACATTATAGAGTGTTAGAAGGCGTGTTTACAATTCAGAATTTTTTCGCTATTTTTGAGAAAGTTTCTTTCCTGATTTCAGGACAAATTTGTCTTAAATCTAAGGAGACTCGCCTTTCTATCCTTTTTATTAGCAAATGTCTAAATATACGAGTGAAAAGCGTTTTTTTTTCTTGCGACTTTAGTTAAACATTTTTATGAGTGTAACTTATTGTGATCGGCAGCTAATTAATCTCGCCCGATTCCCATACAGTTTTCGCGCAAACGGACCGAAGATCCATCGGAAAATGGACCTGGCCCAGTATCCGGTATTGCCCCGGGGAAGTCCCGACGATCCCCTGGCCGATCCCTTCGACGATCCCTCCTACAGCTTCAGCTTTCGCACGCCGGATCAGTCGCGCAGCGAGGAGAATGACTCTGGCAATAGGATCAGGGGTGAGCTTTGGCACTGGACATACGATCACCGTTGAATATTATATGTATTCCCATCCATTCCAGGCCTCTACTCCTACCTGGACGATGTGGGCGAACGACACAGTGTCCGCTATGCAGCTGGGGCCGGCACCGGCTTCGAGATCTCCAATGCCGTGCCGGACTCCCCCTCCAGCGTGGCCTACTCCAGTCCCTTGTACAAGTCGCATCCCAAGACCCGCGGCAAGATGGCCGTGCAGCGTGGGCCCGCGGGCAGCTACAAGCTTATCGCCTCCGGTCCGGATCACCGGAGGGCAGAGAGTCGCGCTCCGGATGGCCTAGTGCGAGGCACCTACTCCTTCCTGGACGACAAGGGCGTGCAGCGTACAGTGGAGTACATAGCGGGAGCGGGCATCGGCTACCGCGTGGTGCACAACCGCATTGGTCCCGGCACCCACATCAATCCCTCCGTGGCTGATTTCCGCCTGTCGGATCCGGACTTTCGCCTGGCCAATGACTTTGGCCGGGGAGCCGGCGGTGGCCTAGGACCAAAGCCAGGCGGCAGTGGTTCCGGTGTGTCCAGTGGCTCAAGTGGATCGGGTGGAGGCAGGGGCCGCACTCCTGTCAGGCCAGGTGGCACGGATTACCTAAAGCCGAGTGGCGGGGCTGGAGGTAGGGATCAGGGCGAAGGAAATGCTGGGCCGGGGGATAATGAGCTCGGTTCGAGTGGTGACAATACCGAGGATGACGTCGGGCTGAGCAGCAGCTCTAGTGGCTCCACCTCCGTGCACGGCAAGGAAGACCGCCGAGGATACCCAGCAGGTGCCTCTCAGAGGGGCAGCACCAGATACGACAACAGCAACTCTGAGAGAGATGGTGGCAGTCCCCCGAGGATCAATGCCAGTGGTTCAAGAAACAGGAACCGCTTCAGTGGTGGCAACAGAGGCAGTGGTTCCTCCGAAAGGGGAGGAGCTGGCGCCTCTGGCGCTGGTTCAAGCGGCGTGAGAGGAGGCGGGGCCAGCAGTCGCCGTGGAGGAGGAGGAACCTCCACCTCCTCCGAGCGCGACTCTAGCCTGGGCTACCTGCCGCCCTCAGGAGGCGGGGGATCAGGCACTAGTGCCATCAGCGGACCCGGCGACAACTACCACCTCAACGACGACGATGTGGGCAGCTCACTGCCACCGCTGGTCACCGCCAACCACCGCATCCTGGAGATCGATCGGGACAGGGAGTGGGTCCAGAGGCACCGCGACTCCACGGTCATCAAGAACGTGGGCAAGTGGTATGTGGGCCTGCCGCCCGGCCAGAGTGTACGTGCCCATGTCCAGAACATCGACATAGTGCCGCTGGGCGGAAGGATTGGACTCTCGCCATCGGAGGCGCTGCGCCAGGACGAGATTGCCGAGCTGAGTGCCTCCAGGGAGCACTGATGGGACCCCCGCATAGCTTGTAGTGACTAGCTGTAAGTGATCAATGTTGGGCAACCGAAACTGGGTTGCCTGCACGTCGAAACTGTAACAGTATTTAACGCGGAATACAATCTATAAATGTATCTGTATCTGTATCTTAAACTGTATCTATAGCTGATTGCCGTCATGTGATATCCGCGGGAGGCTGCCTTGAGCAGGTTGGGCTGCAGATTGCGGTTTCCTTGGGTCCCCATATAACCGTAGGTCTCTGCCTGCCTTGGGTTTAGTTTGTCTTTGAGGCTGGCGACAAGATGCTGCTGCTGCTGTGGATTGGATTGCTAGGAGTGTCCTCTGCGCGGGGAGCTCAGGTTTACATGGAGTTCAACGGGCACCGGTACTCGTACAACACGGATGGCGATCGCCTGGACCGTAGTGTCCACCTGCCCAACTATGAAGCCACTGCTCCCAGTTCTTCTCCTTTGAACTCTTTGAGTTCTCTGCAGTTTGTACAGCAGGCCCTTCAAAGCAGGCAGCCTAGGATCTCCCACCTGGACACATCTTCCCTGACTGGCGGCTATCTAACATCTCCGCCTCCTGCCAATCCTTATCCCGTGCAGCCACGCCAGAACTTTGACTTCAGCACCCACCAGATGGCACATGCCCAGCACACGGATGAGGCGGGTAATGTGTTGGGCAAGTACTCCTACTACGACGAGGCTGGCTACCACGAGCTGAGCTACAAGGCGGGCGCCGGCATCGGATTCGTGGTCATGGGTGGCAACTTGGCCAAGGCTACCAACGCCGCCGCTGAGCCGCACTCGGAAATCGCAATCGGAAACGGAATCCAAGCAAATGCCTTGACAAGCTTGCAAGAGTTGCATAAATATCGCGGTTACGCGTAAATAAACAAATTAGTTCGAAATGCTTGCGGTTGCTTCTTCTACTTGGGTGTTTTGTCATTGGAGCTGGAACGATTTGGAGATTAAAGCAGTGTGTCAGCTGTCATGTCGGAACCTCTACGTGATCGGGGATTAAAATCTAACTACTTGCAATCTAACGAAGACTAAGACTAAGGGGCTTAGGGGTGACTAGAGTGCTTTTATAGCGAGTAAAGAAAGAATTGCCAAAGGTATTTCCAAAAGAGGGGCATCTTAAGAGAGTAAGTATAACTGGATTATGTTTGTAAACAAGATATGGTTTGTAGGTAAGCTGCGAAGGAAAAAGTAAATTATATCTGGATATAATGACACTCTAGTCTAGTGTTGATTTGTGAAAGCCAGAGCTATCTTTATTTATTGCGGAAATTTCACTAAATCTCACTTTTGGAAGTTAAAAATAAAGTCACATCAGACATTGGCTTGAAGCTTAGTAAAGGTATATTATTTACTTATTTTCTTGTTATTATAATTTGTAGAAATTGAACCTGCAATTGTGCAACGAGCTTCAGGGAATTGAATTGAAAAACATATATTTAATTGTACTACTCTCCAGCTACGATAATTAATCCAAACTTAAAGCAACTTCCAGCTTTTTGGGATATTTAATTTATTTCAAAATTCGCATTAAAATTGACGAAAGGAATCATTGGCAGTTGACGAGCGTAAATGATTGTAATAGCTTCAATTGTTTGAGGCGCGTGCTTTGGCTTAGGACAACCTGTACGATTTATGTATTTTATAATGCCTAATTGGTTTTCCGCTCATAAAAATGGTCAGCTGGTCGGTGCTGGTGCATCCCAAAGCCCAAATTGAGTCAGCTCTGGTTTTTATTTATTTTTGTTTTGGGTCATTTCTTGTCGGAAAGCGACCAAAAAAATGATACCAACATTTGAAATGTTCGGCGCGTGCGCGCACTTGCCAAATAATTTGAATCGAACGGAAAGCCTTGGGCGGGCGCCTCGTGGCCTAAATAAAAAATATATATTAACCAGGCAAAAACAAGGAAAAGCCCAAGTCCAACCCCGATTAATATAATGGCCAAAAATATGATTAAAAAAAAGGCCTGCTTTAACGAAAGTTTCACTGCCGCAATTGGGTTTGATGTCACGAGAGATCTAAGCGGTTAATTTCCATTAAACAAGTTCCTACGCACTCCGCAACTTTCTTCGGAGAATGCACTAAAAGAATGTACAGAAAAGCACTAAAAGCCAGAGCCAGCTGACATAGATTCTATTAGGGCTCGCAGAGAAACCGCTGGCCACGTTCTCAGCGCGGCTGGTATCAATGCCTCCTCAGCTGGGAACGAGCAGCACCGCGGCGGTGCATAATTGGGTTAGCCTGGCAGCGGCAGAACGGCCTGCATTGGAACCACAAATTACAGGGGGGTGTGGGCACAGTCCCAGGTGCCAGTTAGCTGTTGTTTCAGCCAGATAAACAACGGTTTTCGTTGGGATTCTGCCTGCTCCGGCGAAGGTCAGGCTTAATTGGCCCAGGGTCTAGGCAGCGAACGAACGACATCCCAACGGCAGTCCCGTTCGCCAGCATTTATAAATAGGTCTCAAGGTCTCCGAGTCCCCAGCTCCAGCTGCTTCACCACTACTCCTCCTCGGCTGCGGTTCGATTTATCGCCTTTTGATGGCTGCATTCCAATTGTGTATCTGGTGGTGGTGCGTGTGGCGCATTTGGGTTTCGGTTTGGGTTTACAACGTGTTGCTGCTAATTTCGTATGCTCCCTCTGGCCGAAACCATAAATCTTGTGGCAATTTTATGGATGCCTGGCTGGCCTGGCCTGCGTGTGCCACAAAGGTCGCCTCGCCCAGTCGGAATCCTGGTTAATCAAGAAATATGCATTATTATTGCCCGCACTTAAGTCTGCCCCCATGGCCCTCTGCAACTTCAGTAGCTGGCAGGCTGGCGGGTCTAAAAACCAATAAAGAAATAAATTGCAATCGGATCAGCGGGGATATGGGGATATGGGGGCGTGACTCCCTACACCCCTACACGGTGATGGTTACAAGAAAATTTATGGTTCTGGGCTAATAAAGGTTCTGCTTCTGACACACAAAACAAATGACTTAGAGCACGAACGCGGGCAGGAAATCAATTCAAATAAAGACTTTGACTCAGAACACGAACTCTTTGAGGGAGAGAAATTCCCTACGTTTGTAATTTAATTTACGATTTAAATTCAAAAATAGCTTGGGGCTCAGCTGTAATCCTGACATCTGTTGATACCCGAGAAGTGTGTGAAGTCTTCGCGCCGAATTGCCTGTCAGAATCGCAATCGAAAGAACACCAAAGAACCTGATCTGCGCGCAAAAAAACTTTCTAAAGCGTTTCAGGCAAACATTTTAATTGAATTGCCCAAACAGCCCCCCCTTACAATTCATTCATAAGTCTCTTAACATTTTGGCTTATGTCATGTTTGAGATTCGTTCCGAGCTGATTGCCTGCTCGCTTCCCACACGCATTTCGGTTCTACTCGGCACTTGTAATGGCCAGTCCGCCGGTCACACTCAATCAAGCCAATAAACGGCCAATTAATCAACGTCACCTCAGTGACTCTGGTGTTCTAGGTGCTGTGTTAGATGGCAAAAAAAAAAAAACAGTAGCGTGAAGAAGCCCCTTGTCAGCACAACGTCTAACAAGTTTCAGTTCACGCAAGAACAAAAGTGCGAGTAGATATTTCCCGTATGCAAAACCATTTATTTAGCCCTGCGGGTGGAAGGGGAGATTTGAATCTGCGAAATCCTAGAGTTGGAAGCCTGAATATCAATTGGCGCTGGGACCCAGAGCTGGTGGTACTATCCCAATCCCAATCCCACAGAGATGCACGAGCCCAGATAAAAGGCCGGGCCAAGGCAAGGCCCTCGGGTTTCTCTTCCACTCTCTTCCACTCTTTCGCTCCGCCTGGCTTTGCTTGGCTCCGAAAGCCCAATTCTCTTACACACCTGATTCGGGCCCTGTTTTCTTGGCCATTTCTCTGCCCGCCGTCGTCGTTTGCATCGCTAATGGAAATGTTATAAACAGAGGCGCTGGTCTCGGCCACCACTCAGTTCATCTTCAGTCGTCGTCTGGCTCGCTGGCTCTTGGTTCTTGAGTGGTAGGAGGTCCAGTTCCAGTCCTAGGGAGTGTGTGTGACAAAAAAAAAATCGTACAAAAAATAAGAAATATAAACAAGGACAGACGTGAAACAATCGTAAATTTAAAGCTCAGCAGGATTGGCCTGTGCTGAAACCGTGTGTGTGTGTGTGCGATCTTGAGTGTGTTCTGCCGCGAGATTTAAGCCATCGTGTCACTTATTCTGTTTCTCGTTCGCAGTTCAAGGATACATTTACAAAGTCAAGGCGAGGATTGGTCAGCGCCAAGAATTTCAAAGGAAACCCCTATTCACAGGCCTTAAAATGCGCTTCTTTGTTGTGAGTAAAAACGGAAATCAAATTAATTCTTGAAACACTTCACACACTCGGGTGGGAAAACGAAACGAAACTAGTTTATCCACGACCGCAATTAATCATTTATTGCTCTCTGTGCTGCCGTTGAACTCATTAACTCGTCAACTGGCCCAGGTTCGTGCCTTAAGTCTTTCGTTTCTTTCACTTCTAAATTGAAATAAACTTTCACTAAGCGACATTTTTGGGCAAAACAGAAAAAAAAAAAACGTCGGCCGGGTTCTTGCCTCAATTCTTGGCCAAGGAAATTAGCCTTAATTATGCTCTGTGCCATATGCAAATATTATTAATTTGGCTAAAATCTTTTTTCGGCTTTATAATAATCAGAAAGCAATTTGTATGCTAAGAAGTGGGTATATTAGGATTCTTAGTCATGGTAACAGATGCTTTGTAGCTTTGTTTCCTTTATAAAAAAGGTAAGCCATACAAAAGGCTCTTAGATCTGGCTTAAAAGGGGCGTAAAAGTGAAAACCTTTTTGGGCGAACGTGACAATATTCTAGCCCCTCCTCAATTTAATTTAAAAAAGTGAGAATGATTCATGTACACTCTTTCGAAGGTGATTCCTTGCATTATTCATTAAGCCTTACACGCCCTTAAAAGTCAAAATGCGTCAAAACTTGGCTGAAAAGGAATCATTTATTTCAATTATGGCCAAAATCAATACCAACACTTCCAATGAAAAGCCCAAAAATTAATTATGACTCGAGGAACATAAAATTAATATGCCGTAAACGTAACCAAAGCATGCGTGGGCTAACAAATGGCAATTAAAATCTTCTTTCTGGCCAGAACAATCGTTACCAATTGTGTGTGGGGGCTCAAAGAACTCGAACCCGAGTTCCATTTAATAGAAGTGCATTGATATGTTTCTTTCGACTTCGATGGCTGTTCATAAATTAATAAATTCATGGGTCGTTATCCCACACACGTCCCAGCCCTGAAGTCCATCAATCTTGGCTCAATTAGCCTCAAAGATTTCTGGAATATCATTGGGACCCAGAGACACCTGAGCCCGACCCGACCAGACCCACTTACATCTTGTTTGAGAACATAAAATGCTGCGCTTAAACTTTGCATTCGGAGCCATTAACCCAGTTTATTTTTGGACAAGCCACACCCGATCCGGGGTCTCGTTATGGCCATTCGGAACAAATACATATAATAAATAAATAAGGCAAACAGACAAAAGAAAGCGGACATAAATACATCTCGCGGGATGCAAGAGTCTTCTTGCAAATCAATGACAATCCAGGTTCGACAGCCTCTCGACGGCCAGAACGCTTTTCGAGTTACGCTTTGGCCCGGAATCGTAACAGAGCCGCCTAGAGGTTCAGGTCAATGACACAACACGAGCCCCAGCTTCGGCACCAGCCTCAGCCTCAGCTTCAGCTTTAGCTCCAGCTGGTCTTGAGTTCCCGGCTTAGTGACATTTCTCTGCTGTGATAGATGGGCGTTCTGGGCGA
>VNJT01004439.1:0-12126 GCA_008042655.1 Drosophila burlai | reverse complement strand
GAGTGGCCGGTGGCTTCGCTCCGGTTACTGACCCGGCAGTTAATTTAATTACACGCCATGCAGTGCATAAAAGCCGAAATTGTCAGATTTATCCGCCATGCGATTGTTTATCCGTGGTTCAGAATATTTGGCACCCAGCAAAACGGTAGCGGTGGCCCCGTCAATCCCCACCGACCACTAGTGCTGGGGCGTGGTCCGGTGCAGCCAAAAGTGAATGTGCAACGGCGGCACTCATTGCGGCAGCCGCCTGCCCGACTCCACTAATTCTGGCCAAACATTATTGTTGCAAGTGCCGCAAGTGCACTGATTTGCACTCACTTCTCATTTCGAGCTTTCAAAATTTCATTCGAATCGAAGAATTTCATTTGCATGCCAGGCTGTTGGGCAACTCGAACCCAAGCCGTTGCGGTTTGGCCAGAACTGTGGCCAGTTGTGTGGCATTTGGCCCTCCGCCCAGCACCACGGAGCCGTTGAGCAAACAAGCCTTAAGCGAACACATTCCATAAGCGATTTGGGGGCCCAGTATTCTGGCATCGCTCTAGCCAGGCTGTTGTCTTTATTTTCGTCATGGTTTTATTTATTTTTATAGTGGGCGTAGCAAGAGGTGCATTTTGCATATTTTTGGACAAATGGCTTTTAGGTTTTGCATCAATTTAATTTATGGTTGAGGCGTTAATTTATGGCCTAATTGATCTGATTTGAATACATGTTGCAATACCAGGAGTGTTGAAATATATTGGTAATTGTTATTAAAACAAAGTATGTATATGTTGCTGCCTGGCTGTGAGAGGTATGCACACCCAATGGCAAGACAAACAAGAATTTCTAAGAAAGGTCTATATAGGAAAGTGGAATCGATAGATATGATACACAGGAAAATACATAAATAAACTATACCTTTTATTAGATATTTATTAAAACAAAATATTTTATAAAAATCCAAGAATTGTTAAGGGTTTTTAATGTAATCAGCCTTAACTTACTTTTAGAAGTAGGGTAAAACGATTTACTTGATTCTAAGAATAACAATAATTTAATTAATGATAAACTCGTTTCAGTTCTTTTAATTAATAACAATGTTAATAGCGATATTTTCAAAAGCGTGAGTAAAATCAAGTTGAAGAATGCAATAGGCCAAATTGATTTGTTTTCAAAGCAAGTAAATATAAACTATTAAATTTATAAAAATTCTTAAAGTTTTCCCCCACTCAAAGCTTACATTTCGTCAACTACTTGGTAACTACTGCCTTGTTTTTGTCCTTCTTCCACATTGATCATCCTTTTTCTAAGCAATCCACTTTAGTTCGCGAATAACGAAGCCGGGGATAAGTACTCTCAGATACTTTGTCACGGCTGCACCAAGGACTCATCCTCTTTGATGCGATTTCAAAGAAAACTCTCCTTTGGCCCCGCACGATTCCAAATAGTGAAAGCACACACGGCAAGCGCAGACTTATTGTTGCACAGCATTTAGATAGTGCAACGCGGAAAATTCGATTTTCAGCGTTTCGCGTTAAGTGCGACATAAAGAGTGCGGGGAAACCGAGATACGAGGAAAAAGGAAAAATGGCATCCAAACGAAACTGAAATCCGAGTCAAAAGGACAACAGAACACACAAAGAGTCGAAAATAATAATGGAATGTAGTCGGAAAGGTCACAAAGTTACCTAGTGGGAAGTTCATTTGACCTTTTCCCCCGCCTGAATATTCAGAGCTGCAGCCTACACACGAGGCAGTGTATCAATTCCACTATTTGCATTTTGGCTCCGGGAAATTGGTATGTTTTTCCGCATTCAAAATTAACATGAACTGAGTGACGGTGCAATTAGCATTTTCGCCTGGAAACACGGCTAGGAAAGAGCATATGTAAATGGAACTGCCTACTTTCGGGCATAATTTATGCGGGGGCTTCTAGGCCAAAACCGACATCTAAAAGCTGCTGTCAAAGCTTTTCGCAAAACACAACCTGTAATTGGCGGATGCTGATGTTGTTTTAATATTCATTCAGTTCAAATTTAGAAATCCATCCCATTTCCATTATGGATGGCCTCTGGGCTCTGACCCGTGACCTTCATCGACTGGCTGAAACAATTAAAGCCCTGCGACAGTGCGTTGTAATCGAACTTTAATATTCGCTTGCCTTAGCTTAGGGTAAGTGTGAGCTCCGAAAACATTGACTAGCGTTAAGACTAAGGGGAACTCAATCGGCTTCCGGAAGGGGTTAACACAAATGGCACAAGGTCGACCTGGATCTACGCAACGTGACTGAAAATAAACATGATGCGTGAGTAAGGGAACTATTCAAGGACTAACTATACCGGACATACAGTACGTTGAGCTCTGGGTCGGCCCAGACGGGGGCGGGCACCAGCACGGCCTGGACTGGAATCGCTGCCGGCGCTGGCTGCGGCGCCGCTCCGCCGGCTCCCCCTCCTCCGCCAGCTCCGTTGCGCGCTCCCTTGCCGCCCTTGCCGCCCTTTCCACCCTTCGAGCCATCGGGTCCGTCGGGTCCATCGGCGCCATCAGCGCCATCTTCTCCATCGGGCTGGGCTCCCGCCGGACTTGGTGCTCCCGGTTGTCCGTTGTCGCCGCTCTGGCCGGATGTGGCTGTTCCGCCGCCTCCTCCACCACCACCGCCACCTCCACCGCCGGCGCTGCCACCGCCACCGCCACCACCTGCACCTCCGGCTCCGCCGAGGACGGCACCTCCTTGACCCGCTTGTCCGGCACCTCCGGCTCCGCCAGCTTCGGCGGGAGCCGCGTTGGCATCTTGGGCAACGGCCGATCCAGAGCTATCGGTGCTGAGGGAAGCTCCCTCAACGGCGCTGACGCTTCCACTGCCACTTTGACTCAGTTCCGGTTCGGAGTACTCGCCCTCCAGGCCAGGCTGGGGCTTCCACAGGCCATCTTCGGCGCTTGAGGGCGGCTTGTAGGACCCATCATCTTCCGGGGGTGGGGGTTGAACGAGAAGGAGCACTGCTGCCGGGGGAGACAGCAGATAGGTGCCAGCTGCAGGCAGAGGCAGTGGTACCACGTGGCCAGCGCCCTGCTCCCAGTAGCCGATGGCCAGTAGGCTCAGCAAGAGAAACTGTAAAGTCAAAGTCAGGCATCTTCTTCCGTTCTTCGTCCGGACCCACTCACCACTGTAGTTCGCATCCTAGAGAGTTGCTAATCCCTTCAAGTCCGTGCTCGACTGCTTCCACGGCGGGACTGACTAGGCTGGCAATGCCCTAGGCCCGCTTTTATACTCCGAGGAGTGCGAGAGCGCTGATTAATTGCGATCGGCGGCATTGTCTATACATGGAAGCTGCTGCCACTTTGCATGGCAGCTGCATACATAAATCAAGTGCTACCAACGCTAATTGCGGCAACAGCAATTGCGAGAGACAATGATCGCGTTAATGTGTGTAATGTGCACCAGAGTGCCGAGCAGCCGACCAAAGACGCAGTTAGAATTACACCTGATCTTGGCCTCTTGATTGACACGGCCCAGTCTGTCCTACATGGATTCATAAATGGAGTTCTTGTCAGCCAAGTTTCCACTTCTCAGAAGAAGGTCCAAGGGTGGTGTTGGCAAATTGAATACATTGAAATACCATTAGGGATTTGTAATAAGTTTGTAAGGCTTAGCTCCGAAACAATTAAATCAATTATTTATTATTAATCAATATCACTTGCAAGATAATTGGATGCCTTTAGAGCTGTTCATTAAATATATTATGAGGAACTATTCATAAAATAAGTAGGCTTATCAACAATGCTCAGAAAATTCAATTCAATTCCATTCAATTAAATTCAATTAAGAAATTATGATTAAGAAATTACGATTAAATATATTTTAATCATCTTCAATTTGATTAACCCCTATTACCATCAAATATATATTATACTTTTTAAGCCTTAAAATATTTCTCCCTGAGAGTTTGCAGAGTATCGAATGAATCTGCTAAGCCAGTTTCCCTGATTTCTCCATCCAGACCAGATTCTTGAAATTTCTTACTGCCTAATCTGCTCATAAATAATTAAAATGGGTTTTTAAATGCACCAACTGCCGGCGTCCGCCCGTGGCTCGCTGTTTTGCAACGGATTAGATAAAACGCCATTCATGGCAGTGCGGCGTCAGTCAGCAATCCGAGCTCCGCAGGGAGGTTGACCATTGGTCTCAGTTCTAGTTGACTCAATAGCCCGGCTCGATTGCATGCGATGGGAGTAGATGTCCCACAACCGGTTTGCCCTGTCAGCGCGTTGAAATGTGTAGCACAGTGCTCGAGAAAATTAAGCGGCCCGCCAAATAAAGTGAACCCTCTGACGGCTCAGTGTGGTGCTTCGGGCAGCGAGCAGAGTGTGCTCGGTTGCCACATAAATGATGAGGAACTATTAAACTCTGTGCAGCAGCAACTAAATCAATTAAGCCAACAAGCTGGAAGCAACAACAGCCACAAACCCTAGGAGGAGCTGCGCCAGCAGGCAGCTAAACAAAATAATGGCAACGAGGCCATTATCATCATCGTCCTGTGACGCATTTCCGTGTCCCCGCCTCTGCCTCTGCTCCCCTCCTCATCATCGTTGGCATTTAGCAACACAAGCAACAACATTACTCACAGGAGGAGCCGGGGGAGGTGATGGAGTCGTCCTAGACTCGGGCGGGGGGATTTACCCTGCCCATCCGTGCGTCTCGCAGCTGAGATAGCGATGGTGCGTACGCGTGTGTGGGTGCTGCTAGTTGCCACAACAAAGTTTCTGCCAATTAGAGGAGGAAACTTGGGAACGCAACGGGCACGTGGAATTATGCCGGCTCAGTTGACTGAGATTCCTTTTGCTGGCACTGCAAAAATCCAATGGCAGTGTCCGCCGTCTGTCGATTAATCAGCGAAGACGCACCGCACAGATGCAGACAATGCGCCGGAATATGCTTCCCATAAACGCGATCCATCCGTCGCTACATTCATCCGTCCATCCATCTAGACTTCTATGTATAATGCCAACGGTGGCTCGCATTTACACATCGAAATCCACCGCCTCCTCGACCACGCCTGGGGCAGCATATAAATAGTTTCTCTGCGGCTTTGACGCTCTTCCATTTGTTTTGCCGCCTGACAGACGAGCCAAGTCAAGTTGTCGCTCGGACGGCCATTTGTATCCCGCTCCCTGAACGGCAACGGGGCCTGGCCAGCGAATGGACGAAAAGGTCCTTCTCCCCATACGTGCTCGGAATGACGGCCATGTGGGAGGGCGGGATGACCGCAAGGGGCGGGGATCGAAAACAGTTTACAGAAATGATTACCACTGGGCGAATGCGTAATGGGCAATGGGGCGTATGTGCGATGTGCGATGTGCAAAGTTATGCGAGTGCAGGCGCTCTGAAGTGTGAACAGCATGACCGAGAACTGAATTAAATGGCAGGAAGCTTTCATATTTAATATGTGGATTACACATTTACGAGGGAAATTCATTGGAAAGAACAGTTTGAGAAGTGATTACGTTGAGGCAAAGGACTGAATTGCTTTTCGAATTATTGAATATACTAAAAAGTTTCTCGTAATATCAAGTCCAAGGAAATGGGATAGCACGGGATATTGGATTACGTTTAATAATAATCCCAAATTTCTGGTTGACAGCTCCCCAGCGAATGATTTATGGAGCCCAGCGGGAATCCGTGCCCATCAACGGTTTGAAATGCCTTTACACCTGTCACAACCTACTGTTGTTCTCCTGACCAGTAAGGGAGTGGGCTCCAATCATCAATAATAATAACACGAGCGGCGAGGCAGACAGACAGCGAGACAAAAACCACATTAAAGGCACGATAAATCAAGGGTTTGTTATTAAAGCCGCCGCCTTCTGCAAGGCGAGCTATGCGGGTCGGGGAGTGGGCGTGGCGCCGGACATCAAACCACAAGCACATTGAACGGCACTCACTGTCCCGATAATAACTCATAAACGTGCCGCAGCGGAAAAAAGAATGCGAGAGGGCAAGCGTAAACAAGAGGGACAGACAAACAAGTGACTAAAGAGCTTACACAGAGAGTGTGTGGCCAAAATGGTTGGCTTTAATAAAAGTTGCAATATTTTTATTATTTTTATTGGGCGCCGCAAATTGGCCCATTGTTGGGACAGCCTGGCCTGCTTTTATGGCCATATCATAAAGGCATTTTGCTTTTGTTTTGTAGTTTTTGATTTGATTGCAATTTTTGCGAGCTTGTCTCTTTGCGGTCCGCCTTGCTTCGGCTTTCCCCTCCATAGGCCCGTCGCGTTTATTGGTTTTCACGCCATGGCTAATGACCAAAGCATTCACGACCCCAGTCGGTGCCTGGGGCTTCCAGCAAACCAGAAACGGAAAATAGCCCTCGTAACATGACTTGGAGTCTATAGTATTTTTGCCGGGTAGTTGAGTCCGTATTCGGGTTGACTTTAAGGTGATATTAAACAACAAGTGCTGGGCTTTGTGATGGCATTTCTTTTTTGGTTGAAGTAATTTGTAGCTTATTAAAAACATTTTTAATTGAGGAGCTCACTGTCTTAATAAATAGGAAATAATAAAAATGAATTGATGAATTGTTAAACAGGGGCAAGGGATTGTCTTTACATACATATTTTTATTGAACATTAAACATGAACAAGATGTTTAATAACATTCGATGGGGTGTAATACCAACCGAAAAATACCAACCGACACATCCAATGCCGGGCAATTTAACAGACTTCTAGTGCTAAGCCCGGATCCCGATGGAAAGCCTTCGATTATGCCATAAATACTGCAGGCCGACATTAGGCGACTTATCGGCTGCCTGCCGCCAGTTGGTCTGGCATCAATTTGCTCCAGTTTATTCGCCTGATCCCTTATCAGCCGGAGATTCCGTTCCTTGGCGTGCAATTTACGCATAGACCATTGACGCCAGGGAGGCGAAAATGGGTCCTTCCCGAGGGGTGGAGTTTTCATAAATTGAGTTGAAAACTGCTGGCAGGCAGAAGGGTGGTTTGGCTACCCGATTTCGGGGGGAAACCATACTCGCCTTCCGTTCCCTGACGGCGGAACTACTTGCTCCATCTCCGTCCTGTCGTGTTGTGCCGTGTAATTGGTGTTAACAGCAAGGACTTCCAGCAACCGCAATCTCAGTGCAGCAGCAGGACAAAAGTCATTTGTGCCTGTGACAGCCGGCGGGAAGAGCAAACATGGAAACAGGGCAGGGATGCGGATGTTTGTCCTGGCGCAGTCCTTGGTAATTGAATTTATTGTCCTCGGGAAAAGCAGTGTCTCTGCGCTATTCATAGAGCGAAGACGCCCATTTGCATAAATGTCTGCCGCGACACGAGGCAGACATCGACGGAGGCCAGACCGTTTTATCTGTTTACTCGATTCCTGGGGATTCACAATTCCAGAGCACTGCAGATTATTACAGCAGCCCCTCGCCCTTTTCCCGCTCGCAATGATGACGCAAATGCCCCCACTCGATGCCTCATTCCGTCCCCGGATTTCGTCATCCGTCTTGAGTTGGGCCGAGAGCGGAGAGCAACCTGTTGATATGGCGACAGCTCTAGCTGCCCGTCCATAATTTCGATGAGTCATCAGAAAATATGGAGGAGCAGCCGTACAATCTCCTCCAAGGGAATCCTTTTTTGGTTGGCAAATCTTCTACGCATTAGAAGTGGACCTTTTCCCTTTAGTCGTAGTTGACAAAACTGTGACGTGGCATAAGGGCGCATAAATTGAAGCAATTTCGTTTTAATTTGCTGAAACCCCAAAAATTTCAGTCTTCGGTCTTTGATGAATCGCTAGGGGAATTCAATTGAAGGTCTGATTTCAAAAGTAAAATACTTTCATTGAATCCTACATTAATTTTAGAATCAACATAAATTTCCTTTTCAATAGTAAATGCTGCAGGTGTATCGGATTTTTTTTCGAACTCTAAAATTGTTCAATTCGTATACAGTTTATAAAATAAAATATAATATAAGCAAATTGAATGAGTAAATATTTATGTTTTCCCTTTCCCTTTCACATCCTTAGTTCTGCAAGAGCTTCTGGTTTAATTATCCTTTTACCTTTAAGCCTTAAACCAAATAAAATCAGCAAAGGGATGCATGCCATCTTCTTCTTTTTTTTGCTGGCTGAAAAGCACATACTTTCGAAAAGTCCCACCCTCTCCCACCTATTTGAAATCCAATATAGCCAGGCTGCTGTATATGAAGATGAGTGAAACGCCACTTGATTCCCCTTTGAGGTAATAAGCCCAACGACGTCAAGCAAAGCCTATAAGTGTCATCTAAGACGGCGGCACGCTGGCAGCTCAAGATCCACTTTCGGTGCCGTGTTATTTATTGCCATATTTTCCCGGCTCGTTCGCACAGAATGGCTCAATTTCGTTCGGGCCTTATGTGGAACCTTGCCAGCTTTCCTGGCTGCGCCGCTCAAACAGCCTAAACACCAATCATCGAAACCACAAGCAAGCCAATTTGCATGCAGCTCAGAGAGCCGAGTAACACGTATACGCAGTGTTGTGCCTGGGGTTACACCTGGAGCAGGACACCTGGGAAATGCGACGCTTGGCTTTTCAAAGCCAGTTGTTGACTCTTCACCCAGCCGGGCATATTGTTAACAGGCAGGCCCGAAAAACAAATCATCTTTTATTGTAGCGCATTAATCTTACCCGGCTGCTGGCCTGTTGTTGTATCGGCGGCTGCGGAAGTCTGAAGTTCCCTGTGGCGAGACCCGAAACAAACAATAGAGGCCTGGCCTGCCTTTTGTTACGCTGGAGTTGGGAAATGTACACATAATTTTTCAATGTTTCCACCGTAGCCGCCATGCATAACATAATGCGGCTTGGATCCTTCGCGCTCTTTTTTCGGCTTGCTTTTAATTTTTGTTTGCCTACTTTCCTGTGCTCGTCCATAAATTACGTCCAGGTGTGAGGGCCTCTAATTGCGTGATAAGTTTACCAATTCACTGTTGCGCCTGGCCCTCGGTTTCTCTCTCTGTGGATTTTCCAGGTGGTCCAGCCAGACACTCAGCGGTGATTTGCGTCATTGGCCAGGACTGCGTAGGCGGAGCCAGAGGGCCGGAGATTTTTTTCAATCAGCACAGAGTCTTGTGCAATTAGCGATGCTTATATAAATTATGTCAGTAAGTAACTTTCCAGGAGAGTTCAGCGAGGCATTTTATTGCTGACAAGGAAACTGTAAGAGAATCCTTTTACTTACTGAAAATAAATCGATAGTTCAATAGGTGGGAATAAGTATTACAGATACGCATTTTCTTCATAAGTAGTAAAAATATGCCAAAAACAAATGATTACTATTCACAAATTACAAATTACGTGAATGCGCCTCGGCAAACTTTGATAAACTGTGCATAATTGCCAACTTGCGTCGTCGGCCTGGCAATTGATTTATGGCCAAAACTTATTAACAGTCGTTTCCCGTGGCCACCGAAACAGTCGCCCTGCATTTGCCGACTTGGCAACAACTTCATTGGGGCAACCGGCAACCGGCCAAGTGCGACCCACTTGAGCTCCGAGCCGCGGGCTCTCACTGGCTGTTCCGCTCATTGTGGCGCAAAAAGCGTAGCATACTTGCAGGCTTGTCATGCTTCCGCCGACGAAACACAAAAACCCGCAACTGCCAACTTTGAGAGTGGCGCATTTTTTGTGCCACTGCCATTGCCCCGGCAACAACAGTTGCCAGAACTTTGCTCAACTGCACATCGAACCAGAATCACAATCACAAACACCAGGGCGAACGGATGGTCGGTGTAAGCGGAAAATGGCAAGCGGAAAATGGAAAGTGGGCCTCGCTGTGTAATTTTCGTTTTTGGCAAAACTGCGACAAAAACTCGCGAAAGCGATACGGCCCGTTGAGTGGCATGCAACTGTTTAATGCCAGCAGCTAGCAGTTACACAGGAAATCACAAGACATCATTTCCGTGGAAAGAGCTTAAATATTTCTTGGAAACTAAAAGCATTTATTTAAAACTCATTTTGTAATAATTAACACAAAATGTTGTATCGCATGTATAGCATGATCAACATCATATTGTAAGTACATATACATTTTTTAAATGTTTACCGAAAGTATTTAAATTTTGATATATTTATTTCAAACAAAGATAGTTAAAACCATGTAATTTTAGGCACTCAAATCACAAATTCATAACATTTTCTCTCTGTGAAACAGTTTAACCGAGCGGCAGGGCTTCTGTTTATCTTGTCGCTGTCAGTGGCAAAAACTCTTCCCGCTCAATTGCGGGTTGACATTTAGGAGAGCCCGGGAGATTGTTGCTCAGTCATTTCGCATTCAAAATCCATTCGAGTGGCCACGGGTGGGCGGACGACCGTGCTGGCAAGGGGGGCGTGGAAAGAATTCCTTCAGCCTTTGCCAACCCAGACGATTGACCGACTTTTGAAAATGGACGCTCGCGCGCCCGATCTGAACTGTAGACGAGAACAACCCACTCCGAATAATAATACAATCAGATACTTTCATTTCGAGTTTGCGAATTACCGCTTAAGCAACGAATTATTCGAATAGTTAAGCAAAATTTCCAAAAAGCCAAAAAACTTTTATATGAATGCAAAAGCCAGCAAGTATTTTGGAATTTCGCATTAATTGTATTGAATAAAAGTTGAAAACATTTTGTGTGCGGGAAAGTGAATTGATGGACTCGAGGTCAGTACAATATTTAAGGCAGAGCCAAGGGAATGATAGATTGCGTACTGAAAAGAATAAATAAATGGCACGACCAGAGGCATTTCCATTGATATAATTCTCAATATAACCACACAATTTGTTCACGCCCCAGTGCTACCTTTAAATTAAATGTGTGGGTGTTTGTGTGGGATTAAAGTTCTGGGAAAATTAAAATGTATTTCATGGAGGGCCATTGAGCGCACGCCCAAGATTTAAATGCCCGCCAGAGAACGCTGTCATAAAACCACGATATCCTGCCCAGGTGGGCGAGGACCAGGGCCATCTGCGCTCCAAATTCTCGGAGGGAACCGCCCCGCGGTCCCCGTAGCGATTTACGAGAAAGCCATAAATCTGTGCATCGCAAACACGCAGCCTGACAATAGACAGGGCCAGTCGAAAATTGCGTCTTTTGTGCCTTTTTCCGGCTGTAAACTTCCGGATAATGGACGCCAAGTGAGTTCCGATGACGCTCCCAGCATCTGTTGTCACTGCAAAAGTTGCATTCAATTAAATCATTTTTGGCGCTGCCACAAATTTATTTAATAAATCAGAAATCATACAAATTCAATAGCTTTAGGGTTATTTTTGTGATCCAAATAAGCGTAAAAAAAGAATGATTTATTTATTCCTAGTCACCATTCAAAACCTTAAACTAAATTTTTTTAACTTTAAATTAAAAAAGAAAATGACAATATTGAAGCCTTGGCTCGACTGCAAACTTCGGCTTTATTCTCTTGTTAATTAATACATAGTAATGTGTACTAGAGACACATTTTCAAGAATTAATTAAATGTCAGTTGTAGGAGTGTCTTTCCTTCCTTAAATATCTATTTTGCCTCGCAGCTTAAATAAAATAAAGTCGGGGATAAGCTTAACCTATCCTTAGCTTTAAGTTCGTGCTTTTGTAAACAAAGTGCTCGGGGTCACGGGGCTAATTGGATGAGAGAAACTTTTGTATTCTTTTACTTTTTTTTCCTGGTAATTTGACCGTTCCGAGTTGGTTTCTCCTGCAAAGCAATGACCGCGGGCATCACTTAACTTTTATATACATAATCCGAACCTACTTAGTGGGCAGTTTCCCTTGCTCATGCCAAATCAATGATCCAATCTGCGAAATACAATTACGGCTGTGTGAAATCCAGTGCCAGTCAGCGATTAGTTCGGCCGACCTCTGACGGATCATAATTGAATCGAGCGAAATAAGTTATTGAATTGGGCCGAACGTCTGTTTCCGTCAACAAATTATCAGCAACAATAACTAAACAACTTATCAAGTGACACAAAAATCCGAAGCAGAGAACCAACGAAAAAAGAGAAAGAATCCTGGCGGAAATCGACTGTAAGGTCTCCTAGGGCCTGGGTAGGAGCACTCGAAAAATGTCATGGCTCAAGGATATCCTCGCAATGTTTTCTGTTTCTTGTTTTTTGTTTTGCCATAAAAGC
>VNJT01004438.1:0-23066 GCA_008042655.1 Drosophila burlai | reverse complement strand
CTGGCCATGGCGATGCCCCCTTGTGTGCCTCATTTTGTTACCATATTTTTCTTGATTTTCGTCTTTTTTTTTCCTTTGCCAAACGCGTAAAGTGGCAAAGCACAAAAATATATAAATGGTTTTACGAGGAGGTCTAAATGAGTTAATTAGGTTTGGTGTTTGTGTGGAGAGGTCTTAACCAACACGAGTTGGCCATGGCAAAGCCAATGAAGGGGGTCTGGGGGGGGAGGGGATTGGTAAGGAGGATCGCGTATGTAGGTGTTCCGACACGGCTTTAACTAAACGTATTCATGTTTTCTCAGTTTGAACCTGAAAATAATTTAGCTCATTTTTGTTTTTTTTTTTTATTTAGTGTTTGAAACCTGAAATGTTATGTATGGTTACCTCTAATAGTGCGTAATTATCTTCCTTCCAAATATCAAACATCTGCATGCGATCTCTCCCCGCAATAAAATCCCTTATCAAGTTTCTTCCCACCACGGATCCGTTGCTCCTCCATCAGGCTATCGGTACGTTTGCCTTTGGATGCATCACAATCTTTAAAACGACAGCAAATGCAAATACAGGGCTTCCAATGAAAGGACACATCCTCGTAATTGGATCTGTATATCATCATAATTTCCAAGTTAATTTGATTTGACAGGAACTTTTAAGTCCTGATACGGGCAGGATCCCATTTGGAGGCGCTGGCTGAAAGAAACGTTTACAATTGCACCCGGAAATATCCGCTTTCGTTGTTTAGGGGATAATAAGCGAGGATAAGGCAAAATATAAAAGAAATCAATGTACCTTTGAAGAGTATAGCTCACCCAACCTCGGAAGTGCTATAGTATATATTAATGTGATGTAATTAATTTATTATTAATTAAATTTGGTTCGAGATGAAAAAGAAAAAAAGGATCTTTAAAATAAGTATTTACCTAATATGACTTCACAAATAAATTCATATTTTTAAGCTTTTAATTTTGACCATTTGTTGGTCTAAAAAATGAATAACATTTTGATATGTCGGATAAAGGAAAATACATTTCAATGGTATAAAAATAAATAAATATAGAAATGAAGCTACCTTCGAGAACCCAAACTTTGTATTCCCCAGCGGTTTGCAATTAGATCATTTGAACCAAACCCCTTTATCTCCACAATGTCAATTTATTATAAATAATTTTTTTTAGCAGTTTACAAGTTCTTATTTAAATATTAAAATATTTAAAAACTAGCTATACGTATACGTAATTTTTTGGAAAGCTGCACCAAGGTTTATCCTCCCTCTGCTGCCTTCTGTGGGCCTGCTGCTGATCAAGAAAATACTTAATAATTTAATTTGAATGGTTCTAAAATGGCGGCTTCTCTAACCCTCGCCGAACTTATTTTTTTAATAATAAACAATTAAAAATTGCTCGCATAAAGCCAGTGCTGCCAGTTAGGTTATTAAAGCTGGAAAAGTGCTGGATTTACTAGCGTTGCCAGAGTTTTGAGTCTCAAGCTAGAAGAATGATGCCCAACAGTGTTCCTAGGGGGTATTTGTGGGGGAAAGTTTAGGGGCTTTTTGAAAGAATCTATTGCTTAAGTATTGGGAAAAAAAAAACATTACAAATAGCGAAATCTTAACCAACAATTAGCTGACCAAACCAATTCATTTAAATTATTTTTTATGCCAATGAAAATTAAAAAAAAATGTTTATTTTGAATTTGGGGGGGCACTTGGATTTTTTAGGGATAAAATTAAACTTCTTGAGATTTTTTAGGAGGAAAACCAAACTTGTATCTGGCAACCCCGTGCGCAATTGCAGTGCGGTGGCAGCCCTGGCTCGTAGGTAGTACTACGTGTAATTATTGAAGAATAAAAATATTGAAAACGCCTATCAATCAAAGAGCTCCGACAGTTTTGGCTTGGAATAAATCTAGGTGGGAGAGCAAACAACGTTCGGCTAAACAACTCAGACACTGACTCGGCGAAATTTGTGCGTCAAACGAGGGTAGGAAGGCAATCATTTTGACAGCAGCTACTAGCTCCCCGAAAAGCAGAGATTTTTTTTTTTCTGGAGGAGGAAAACCTAAAGAAACTGAAACTGGAAAGAAAATCTTCCACCTTCCTAAAAAAGGGCCATATATGTAGTGCATAAGGGGCTAGACAGAGAGCCCGGCCAACATTAACATCTTCCTCGAGTCCATTAGCCAGCTGGCGGCGCTGGCCTCCAGGAGCGGCATCATGCAGCTGCTCATCTCGGCCGTGTGCATGGCGCTGACCAGCGCGGTGATCGGGAATGCCTACTACCAGAAGCAGCAGTTCTACCCGGCGGTCGTCTACATTACCAAGTCTAACGCCTCCATGGGGGTGAGTAGTCCCCAGTCCTCGCTTGTGGAGCCTTGTGCCCATGCTAATGTCCTTGTTTCCTCTGCTTGCAGGTTATCTACATACAGTTCTTTGTGATTGTCTTTATGTTTGGCAAGCTGCTGCGCAAGGTAACATCACTCCCTTCTCCTGAGCCCTAGAGTTGGTTCCTAATCTTTTTGCATCTCCTAGATCTTCTTGGGCACGCTGCGCGCTGCCGAATTCGAGCATTTGCTGGAACGCTTTTGGTACGCCCTCACAGAGACCTGCCTGGCCTTCACCGTATTCCGGGATGACTTCAATCCGCGCTTCGTGGCCCTGTTCACGGTGCTCCTATTCCTCAAATCATTCCATTGGCTGGCCGAGGAGCGTGTGGACTTTGTAAGCAGTGCTAAGGCCCATTGTACTCAACGGTCTCTAATCCAATTGTAATCCACAGATGGAGCGTTCGCCCGTGCTGGGCTGGCTGTTCCATATACGCGTGGGCAGCCTGCTGATCATGCTGGGCATCCTCGACTATGCGCTGCTAATGCATGCCTACAATTCGACGCTGGTGCGCGGACCCACCGTACAGCTGGTCTTTGGCTTCGAGTACGCCATCCTGCTGACCGTCATCGCCAGCACGGCCATCAAGTACGTGCTGCACGCCGCGGAGATGCGCACGGACACGCCCTGGGAGAACAAGGCGGTGTTTCTGCTGTACACGGAGCTGGTGATTGGCCTCATCAAGGTCGTCCTGTACATCCTGTTCGTGGTGATCATGGCCAAGATCTATGCGCTGCCCATGTTCGTTTTCCGGCCCATGTTCTTCACCATCCGCAACTTCCGAAAAGCACTGAACGATGTGATTATGTCGCGGCGGGCTATTCGCAACATGAACACCCTCTATCCGGACGCTACGCCCGAGGAGCTGCGCCAATCGGACAACATTTGCATCATCTGTCGCGAGGACATGGTCAATCACTCCAAGAAACTGCCCTGCGGCCACATTTTCCACACCACCTGCCTGCGCTCATGGTTCCAGCGCCAGCAGACCTGTCCCACTTGCCGCCTTAACATCCTTCGCACCCCGGCAGTGAATTCGACGGCCATGCCCCGGGCTGCGGATGATGCAGCAGCCGCTGGCGCCGCTGCTGCTCCTGCAAATGCAGCTCCAGTGGCAGCGGGTGCCCAGCCTGCTGCACCTGCTCCTGTTGCAGTTGCTCCTGGAATCGATGGCAACCCGGGACGTGGCAATAACCCGCTGCCCCCCAGTTTTGCTGAGCTTTTTGGCGATGCCAGTAAGTAGCGATGGCGAATGGTGGCTAAAAAGAATCCCTAATTAATCCTCCGCCCCTCCATAGATGGCCTGCCCAACTTGGCTGGTCTCATGACTCCGCCACCCCCGGTCATGCCCATGCTGCCGCCCTTTATGATGCCCCCGCAGTTGGTTTATTTCACGCCGCCACCCCTGCCGCCGCCACCCATGCCGCAGGACCTAACCAAGTTCACCGTTGAGGAGCTGCGCGCAATGGAGGGGCACCAGCGTGAGCAGATCGAGCAGCGCCTTAAGGTGGGTTTTATATCCTACCATCTTTAGAAATAAGTTACATTAATTCATTACATTAATTCTTTTAGCTGCTGCGCAACATCAGCCTCATGCTGGACTCGGCGGGCATCATGATGTCGCAATATCAAAGCTTGGCAGCCAGTCTGCAGCTTAACGCAGTGCCAGCGACATCCACGGCAGTAGCACCGGCAGCTCCAGCTCCAAGCTCAGACGGAGCACCTGGATCTTCAGCTGCCTACGACAAGCCCAGCACCTCGGCCATGGCCAGGGCCCAACTAGAGAAAGATGCTCATCAGATAAATCCCCCGGCAGCAGCAGCCGTTGAGAAGGTAACCATTGAGGATCTGGGCGCGGATGAGGATGATGTGCCAACCACGGCCACGGAGACTGTTAGCCTGGTGAGCACTTCCGAGGCCGACTTCGATGAGAACTCCTCGGAGCTCGGTGAGCTAAGGAAGCGCCGCTTGAAGTTCTTGGAAGAGCGCAACAAGTCATCCACAGGAGCGGAATAGAGGAGTTAAGGCACACACAGAACATCAATCCAACAGGCATTTGCTATACTGTTCAAAGGTACATTGATTTCTTTTATACTTTTGGCTGCTTCCTTGGGGAATATCACCACGACAATGATGACAAACGACGACTACTGAGAGATGATGCCCTCACACCTCACACACTGAAGCACGAACGAAGGATATGCAAGGGGCAGGAGGCATCCAAATTCAATGCGTAGCAATATGCATTGTGTAAAAACTATTTTAGAGATGGGAAACTGATGATTTGTATTTAATATTACTATATGTGTATAATTAATGTGAAATATAATTAAAAAACGAAAAGAACGATGAATGGCTTAGAAATACCGACGACGAGTAGACGACTAAAACTACAGCTGAGACAGCAAATAAATTAGATGACGCGCACACACTACACATAGATAACAACAGTGGATCGTCGGGCAGCGCCCCCCCGGGTATGGAATATCTGCATTTCGACATCGCCGCATCAAATTCTCGATTCCAGTTCCCGGAACTCGCCTGGGTCCGTAAACCGCACGGTCAGGATGTAGAAGAGCGTGGGAAAGGGCACCAGGCACAGGAAGGCATAGTGGTAGTTGAGGGAAGTGATGCCATAAGCCAAGAGCATCCAGTGGACACCTATTATAATCAAGTTTCATTAGCTTTTAGCTCTTTAGCTCTTTAGAATCTCTTTCAAAACTCACATATAATGACCACATTCTTGAGTTCCCACACCGAGGAGCTGACGAGCGCCTTCAGGGTTTGGTCCAGCTTAAGGGAATAATGAATGGCATTGGCCACCATGGAAATGGCAACGCTCAGGTAAGGAAAGGAGTAATATATCAGACCGCAGCCCAGGGCATGAATGAAGGTGAGCAGAGGCAGAAAGTAGAGTGCGGAGTAAATGGGAGCCTTGCTCTTTCCACCCACATTCATTAATTTGCCGATCAAAGGCCGGATGAGGAACATGTTGAGCAGGCACAGGAAGTAGAACACCAGGACGATGGTTTGCAGTGGATAAACTGCCTCCTGGGTGCAGTAGACCCGGGCCTCGTAGTTGGGACTGGGATTGTAGAACAAGGTGTACCAATCGGTGAGTTTGCGCACTTCACAGGCGTACAGGCGCAGCTCCCACATCGGCTCCATGAACAAAGTGGCTAGAATGGCGGACACAGCCACCTCAATGAAGGCGCTGGCTGTCAGAATCAGCTGCTTGCGGGAGAACCTATAAAAACAAGTATTGAGAAATTGTAATCCATTCAATTGCAATTGCTCTGCGAATAGGCGGCTCACTTGCGATCTTTGGCGTCCATGTCGATGAAGAAGCAGTGCATCATGAGGGGCAGCATGGTCATGAATCCCAGGTACAGCCAGGAGTACGGGGTCAGTTCGTCGCGACACGGGGAACAGGCGTAACTAGCGTTTACCTTTAGGAGAATCCATTAAACCAAGAAAAACAATCAATTCCAGGCACCAATCCAGCATACCCGCGATCCCCGCGGACAGACGCCGCAGCTGCTCCAGGTGTCGTTACCCAGCGGCGATCGGCCGCAGTAGGCGCCCGGGCAGCGTTCCAGAGCGTCGTACATTTTCATATTACTTTTATGTTTTTTTTTAACTTAATTTGTATTTACTATTCCATTCTGCGGAACCAGTTCAATTGCACGAGCATCGATGTTGTTTTTCGCGATGTTTTCCGATATTTTTGTTGATATCGATGTTAAGCTGTTTTGAAAGCACTGTTATATTTTTTGAAGTTTTTGATCCCATTATTAAACTCAAACAAAATGTATTAATTAATTTATTACAAAATTTAACTATGCATCGCAAAACTTTTCATACATTTTTCTTGTGGGCTTTTGCAAACACAAGCTTTCATGTATTGGTATTGGGTATTAGGGTTGTTCTTCGTCTTGACCAAAAATATCAAATAAAAATATCGCATTTTCGATATTTGGGAAAACAAAAAATCTTGATATAAATATATCATCTTTAGAAAAATATCGATATATTGATATTTTGCACAACCCTAGGAAAGAAATATAATTTAATTTAATAATTTTAACTATAATTGCCACTGCGAACAAGCAGTAAATAAAATACAAACAAGCAGGCCGTGTCAGGCCGAAAGTCACACAGTCCGCTGCATGGTCGCGAAAAATCTGAAAGAACCTAAGCAGACGCCATTTTGTTGGCCGGCTGATTTGTGTAAGCTTAGGGGCCAGAGGAGAAAAATTCGCAAAATAATAGTTTTCGGTTTAGTTTAGAGTGTGAAGGTATTGGCCGAAATCTCGGCCGTCTGTTTTACTCCAGCCGCCTGCAGGAAGAGATCATTTTCGGTAAATAGGAGGAAATGGTGAGTTGTGTTCGATATTCGCAAAAAAAAAATTAAATAAAATAAAATATATGCTGTGCGTGTGAGCAGAGCGTGTCGGTGAGTGTGCGCCCGCGAACGTGTGTGAGTGCGAGTGAGTGTGAAAAACAGAAGAGCAACGACGACGGAACGGAAAAATAATAAAAAGCCGCACTGGCTCCCGTCCTTGAGTGACTTCCGTTAGCTCTCTCCCCCACAACTCCCAAGTGAAGTGATAGAAAGAAAGTGAGAGAAGCCCCCGTGGCCCCGCCGCACCGCCACACCCGGGCCTGAGGGTCTGGGGAGAGATGATTCTTCATCTTCAGTCTTTTTTTCGCATCGCATCGTCTCTCTGTGCCAGAAACACAAACACGGACTTGTGAAATCTTTATGCGTAGTTATTTTCATCGCCCCTTCTTCGCACACCCCCTTCGCTCTCACCCCGCCGGCGCCGCCACTTGCTCCACCCACCGACCGACATTCCGTTTTAAAGGATGTTGCCGGGCGGACAGGAGAGAGAGAAAGAAAGCGGAGGCAGCGACACAGGGAGACGAGAGCGACGTGATGTAATTTTCGGTAGCAAAAATGTTCTTTGTTTGCCCAAAAAATAATAATAAATAAATAAGAATGAAGAGAGCAGCAGCAGCAGCGTAAAACAAAAACAACATTAAATTAAATTCACACACTGGCTTGGCTGTGGGTGTGCGTGCGTGCGAGTGTGTTGTACGAAAGAGAGTAAGCAGGAGCAGGAGAGGAAGCGTAATTTGTGTGTTTTTGGAGCATTATTTGGCGCTTGCTGCCCCCGTCTATTAAATAATATTGATTTTTCATATTCCAACCCAACACAGCACTCTCTCCTATACACATACTCGCGCTCACTCACACAGCGACCTGCTATTGTGCATGTTGGTGCGTGCTCGCCCCCTTGTGTGTGTGTGTGTGTGTGTGCCTTTTTCGGTCTCCCTTGTGCGCCTGTATTTATTTGCTTCTTTGCTTCTTCTTTTACTTCGTTGCAGTTTATAGATTTTTGCAAACTGTGGCCGCTGACCAGGAATATGTAAACGCAACGCAGCGCGCCGTTCTTATTGGAAAAAGGACAATAAGCTAGTGAGTTCCAGACGCAGAGAGCCAAGGAGACAGACAGAAAGAAGGAGAGAGAGAGAGAGCCGGGAGTCGCCGACCAACAGTGCCTCAAAAACCACAACAGCAACAACAACTGGCAACTCCCAAATCTCGCAAAATCGGACAAAAAGGGACAAGGACAAGGAATACGGATCGTGGGACTGGGACATTTTTCACAACTGCCATAAATCCAAGACGAATCACAACAACCAAGCCAAAAAGAAAAACGCCGCCCAGTGCAGACTGCAGTAGGATTATTAAGACACCTAGAACTAGCGCTCCTGCACCTCCATTTACCACCCGCTTCCGTTGTTTTAAGCTTTCCGGAGCTCTGCAAGACGACGACGTAGTTGAAGAGGAGCCGAAGCCGAAGCCGACGCCTCCGCCGCCTCCACAATGACGTTCGACACGCGCAGGCAAACCACCGGACAGCCGGGCACCACCACCAGCAGCAGCAGCAGCAGCACTGCACCAACCACCACAACGAGTCCGGCGCAGAGCACGGGAACAGGCGCAGGAACGGGTACGGGCACGGGCACAGTCACAGTCACAACATCGAGCCAGCCAGCCGGAGGAGGAGGCAACGGTGGTAGCGGCACTGGCGGCGGTAACCTGGACAGCAGCAGTCAGGAACAACAGACACCGCCGCAACAGACTAGCCAGAGCTCGGATGCCAGTTCGGATGTGACAGCCTCGTCCTCGGCGGGTAGCATGGACAGCACCGTTACACTAGTGTAAGTGGTCGATCCCCATTTCCCGATCCCTGCTAGCTGGCATGACGGCTCCCAATTAGCGGGGGTTTAGTGCGTAGTTTATTGCACTTAATTAGCCAGGGCAGGCAGGCAGGCAGGCAGCTGTTTGTCGATAACTTTTCGGGGTGTGTGAACTGCTGCTAGTGGTAGCACCACCCCAAAGCGAGCAGAGCAGCACCCTTCCATCTCCAACCTCAGACATTCGTGTGTTTACTTTTGCGCAGTTCCCTCTTCCACTTGCATTCTTTGTTTGGCCAGGGCTGGGTCCACAACTAGCACTACCTACCACCTACCTACCCCCCATAATAAATTCATTAAAATATGCTTTGGGCCGCAGCAGCAGCTGATTTTGGCCAGGCTAATTTGAGAGGTGTCGTCACCCAGAACCCACTAAATTCCATTACAAACACCTCTGCTTTACGTGTGTGTCCGTCCGTGTGCAGAAGCGTGATAATACCCAACAATGAGGCAATCAAACCTTATCTCCTAGATGCACAAATGTACATACACTGGCCACAATTTACCACAAACATTTCTACTAATATTTACGCGACACGGCTATTAGTGGCTCATTTGGAATACCCATGCAGGGCTTTATCTTATCTTGTCCTGTACTGTCCTGCCTGCCTGTCCATCATGATTAGCTGTCACCAGAGACCCGAAAAACCGGAATCTTTAAAGGGTACATTGGTAATTTGTTAAGAGTATACAAAATGTGTAAAGAATAATCATTTAATTTAAATGTTTCTGATAACAAACATTCTTTTGCCATATTTGAAATATTTCGTTGAGAATCATTTATTTAATTGACACCTTTTAAGATATTTTATTACCACAACACAACTGTTGGAATTAATCAAAATGGCTTGGCGAAGCTGCTTTTTTTCATGGTCAAAATGGTTATAAACATTATGTTAGAAATGTTTAATGTTTTTAATTAAAGGGAGAACAGGTAGTTTAATTTTAGTTTTCCCTTCTTACCTTTTACAGGCCTCCAGAGAAGCTGATATCCTCATTTCCCACCACGAAACTGAGATCGCTGACCCAGAAGATATCCAATCCGCGATGGGTGGTGCCCGTGCTGCCGGAACAGGAACTGGAGGTGCTTCTCAATGCGGCCATTGAGCTGACCCAGGCCGGCAAGTTGATATTAAAAATCCTAATCTTGAAACCAATTTCTAAATGCTTGGAGTCGTCCCCATTTACAGGTGTGGATCATGACTGCGAGCCGTGCGTGGAGTTTTACCGCAACGGACTGAGCACATCGTTTGCCAAGATCCTCACCGACGAGGCGGTGAACTCGTGGAAGTATAACATCCACCACTGCATCCTCGTGTCCTGCGGCAAGCTGCTTAACCTGATAGCCATACACATGCAGCGCGACAATCCCTATCTGCTGGACCTGCTGGCCATCGTCTTCGATCCGGAGAACAAGTTCAACACGTTCAACGCGGCCCGCCAGCCGGAATGCTTCGCCACGCCAGACTGCATTTGGGGACCATTGGATAGCAACAAGATGTACGCCCGTCCGCCACCGGAGCCAAAGAATGCTCGCGGCTGGCTGGTTGATCTCATCAATCGTTTCGGCCAGCTCGGTGGCTTTGACAATCTGCTGGAGCGGTTCAACAGCGGTCTGGAGCTGCTGAAGCGCAATCAAAACAAGTCCTCAACCGCCGCCAAGAGTCTGGAGAGCAGCGGCGATGGTACGGGCCAGGATAACCGTCTCACCTTGGCGCTCATTCACAGCCTGCTCCGACCCTTTGGCCAGTGCTATGAGCTGCTGACGCCGGCCACCATCGCCAAGTACTTTATGCCCACCTGGAACGTGGTGCTCGATCTGCTGGACAGCTTCACCGACGAGGAGCTGAAGCGCGAGGTGAAGCCGGAGGGGCGAAATGACTACATCAATGGCATTGTGAAGTCGGCCCGCTTCCTGGCCAGCCGCCTGACTGGCCAAGAGGAGCTGATACGTGACCTAGAGATGTTCCGCCTGAAGATGATCCTGCGCCTGCTGCAGGTGTCCAGCTTCAATGGCAAAATGAACGCCCTCAACGAAATCAACAAGGTGCTGTCTTCGGTGGCCTACTACTCGCATCGATCCCAGCCCCTGCCGCACTGCAGCATGCCCGAGGACGAGATGGACTGGCTGACGGCAGAGCGGATGGCGCAGTGGATAAAGTCGTCGGATGTGTTGGGCATCGTGCTCAAGGACTCGCTGCACCAGCCGCAGTACGTGGAGAAGCTGGAGAAGATCATACGCTTCCTGATCAAGGAGCAGGCGCTGACGCTGGACGATCTGGATGCCGTTTGGAGAGCTCAGGCCGGCAAGCACGAGGCGATTGTGAAGAACGTGCACGATTTGCTGGCCAAGCTGGCGTGGGATTTTACCCCTGAGCAGTTGGACCATCTCTTTGAGGCGTTCCAGGTGAGCTTTTAGTTACGAAAATCTCCTTTTTTAGCCTTTTACCAAATCCAAATCTTTACCCAAAATGCAGGCCAGCATGACAACGGCCAATAAGAGGCAGCGGGAGAGGCTCTTGGAGCTGATTCGCCGGCTGGCTGAGGATGACAAGAACGGCGTGATGGCCCAAAAGGTGTTGAAGCTGTTCTGGACGCTGGCCCACAGCCAGGAGGTGCCGCCCGAGGTGCTCGACCAAGCGCTCGGCGCTCACGTCAAGATTCTGGACTACAGCTGCTCGCAGGAGCGGGACGCCCAGAAGACCATTTGGCTGGACAAGTGCGTTGGCGAGCTGAAGTCAGGCGACGGATGGGTGCTGCCTGCCCTGCGTCTCATCCGGGATATCTGCTGCCTCTATGACACGACGCCGAACCATGCGCCACGCACCCAAACGGGCACAAATCGACAGCAGGTGATCGAGCGACTGCAGAATGACTACTCCCTGGTCATACTGGTCACCAATAGCCTGACGGCTTACATGGAAAAGGTGCGCCAAATGGTGGCCGATACGCCGGGCCTGGAGGCGGCGACCATCCTGATTGACGGACGGTTTCCGCATCAGGCGCAAATTGCCGAGCGACTGGAGTTCCTCAAGTTCCTCCTGAAGGATGGCCAACTGTGGCTGTGCGCCGATCAGGCCAAGCAAATCTGGCACTGCCTGGCGGTGAGCGCCGTCTTTCCGGCCGATCGCGAGGAGTGCTTCCGCTGGTTCGGCAAGCTGATGGGCGAGGAGCCCGACCTGGATCCCGGCATCAACAAGGACTTCTTCGAGAACAACATCCTGCAGCTGGATCCGCACCTGCTCACCGAGAGTGGCATCAAGTGCTTTGAGCGCTTCTTCAAGGCGGTCAACTCCAAGGAGGATAAGCTAAAGGCCATCCACAGGGGCTACATTCTGGACAACGAGGACCTGATCGGCAAGGACTACCTGTGGCGCGTGATCACCACCGGGGGCGAGGAGATCGCCAGCAAGGCCATTGATCTGCTGAAGGAGGTGTCTACGGCACTGGGGCCGAGGCTGCAGGAGAACATTGGAGAGTTCCACGAAATGTTCATCGGCGAGTGCTGCTCGCGTCTGCGGACGCACTATGGCAACATCGTCATACTGGGCAAGACGCAGCTGCAGGAGGAGCTGCTGGAGGCACCCGATCAGTCGGACAACGCCAACGACGAGTCCAAGGACTCGAAAATGCGCTTCATTGAGGCCGAGAAGATGTGCCGCATCCTCAAGGTGCTGCAGGAGTACGTAAAGGAGTGCGACCGCTCCTTTAGCGGCGATCGCGTCCACCTGCCCCTCAGCCGGGTCACGCGGGGCAAGAACACGAGCCTCTACATCCGCTTCCAGAACCCAGGCCGGCCCATCGACGATCTGGAGATCGTGACGCACAGCAACGAGACTATGGCCGCCTTTAAGCGCAGTCTCCTCAAGCGCATCAAGGGCACTTCCACCTCCACGACCAACATTAAAGTGGATCTCTTCTACACGAATGGCGAAATGATTGAGGTCTCGGACGAGATCAACCCGCTCTACCAGTACACCATCCGCGACAAGATGATCCTCACGGCCAAGCTGACACCCGTTGGCACCGGTTTGGCCAGCAGTCCCGACTCCTCCAGCGATTCGAGCACCGGCTCTCCGCCGCGTCCCTGCCCCGACATGCAGCGCGTTGAGTCCGAGAGCACGCTGCCCGGCGTCATCATATCGCAGAACTACCAGTACACCGAGTTCTTTCTGAAGCTCTACCAGCTGGGCAGCGACCTGGAGCACGGCCGTCTGCGCGAGAGCGCCAAGATTCTGCTGCACCTGCTCCCCTGCGACCGCCAGACGATGCGCCAACTTCAGTTGATGTGCAAAGTGCCAAAGGAGGCGCTGCAAACCGCTGCACCCAACAAGGAGGAGGTCGAGAAATTAAACTCCATTGAGCAGCCGATCGCCACTGAGGAGGCTGAGGAGGAGGAGGAGAATAGCTGCTGCACGCCCGAGCAGATGTTCCTGCACCCGACGCCCGCCCAGGTGCTGTACAATTTGAGTGTGCTGCATGGCCTGCTGATACCCGCCCTGGAGCCCCTTGGCGAGCCGGCGCTGCAGGTGCAGTCGGCGTGGATGCACTCTGGGTGCGCCCACTTCGTGCTGGAGCTGCTCACCAAGAACAATTTCCTGCCCAGCGCCGATATGCACACGAAGCGCGCCTCATTTCAGTGTGTCCTGCGACTGGCCAAGCTGTTCCTCTACATTGTGGGCAGCGTGTTGTCGCGCGTCGGCGACGAGCCGATGGTCTGTGACCTGGACAACGGAGCCCGCTCCCAGGTGGACATTCTCAAGCAAAACTTCTCGACGATGCCGAACAGTTCGCAGGGCACGCTGCGGGCTATTTCCGCCAAGCTGGCCGTGATATTGGCCCGCGAGATGCTTTCCGCCTCCGCGGAGGGCGACCGTTGTCGCACGCTGTTCAGCTCGATGCTGCAGTGGTCCTGCCCGGACATCTCCACCATCAAGGCGGTGGTGCAGCTGGCCTGGGCATCGTCCTGCGGCAATCTGCAGGCTCTGGGCAGCAGCAGCAGCAACAGCGGCGGCGACGGCGGCTTTGAGGACGAGGTGATTGTGCCGGACGGCCAGGACTTTAGCATGTGCAAGGAGGCACTCGAGGTGCTCACCATCTCGTTCATCCTCAATCCGAGTGCCAATGAGGCGTTAAGCAGCGACACCAACTGGCCCAAGTTCATCACGTCCATTGTGCTGAAGAATCCGTATCGCCATGTGCGGCAGGTGGCGTCCGAGCAGCTGTTCCTGGCGTCCACCTACTGCGCCGGCGATCGACGCCCCTTCGTTTACATGGTCAACCTTTTGGTGGGTGCCCTAAAGACGCTGGTGCCCCAGTACGAGTCCACTTGCTCCGAGTTCTTCTCGGTCCTATGCCGCACCCTGTCCTACGGATGCATCTACAACTGGCCCCTCCAGATTGGCGAGGGGCTGCTGGGCGACGAGATTAAGTGGCTGCAGCGTATTCGGGAAAATGTACGCGCCACCGGCGACACTCAGGTGCACGAGGAGCTCCTCGAGGGCCACCTGTGCCTGGCCAAGGAACTGATGTTCTTCCTGGTGCCCGACTCGAAGGCCCAGCTCAACGAGCTCATCCACGAGCTGATCGATGACTTCCTCTTCACGGCCTCGCGCGAGTTCCTGCATTTAAGGCGGCAGGGCAGCCTGCGGCAGGACACTGTCCCGCCGCCCGTCTGCCGCAGTCCGCACACCATAGCCGCTGCCTGCGATCTCCTCATTGCCCTGTGCCAGCTGTGTGTTCCTAATATGAAGCTACTCACCAATACACTCATCGACTTTGTCTGCACGGGTGAGTTTTTTTTACAATTTTCTTTACAATTTCATACAAATCTTCTATAAACATCTTAGACACGGATCCGTTGCGGGAATGGGATTACCTGCCGCCCGTTGGCGCCAGGCCTACGAAAGGTTTCTGCGGACTGAAGAACGCCGGTGCCACCTGCTACATGAACTCGGTGCTACAGCAACTGTACATGGTGCCGGCGGTGCGGGTGGGTATTCTGCGTGCTCATGGTGCCGCCACCAACGATGGCGAGGATTTCAGCGGCGACTCGGATTTGACGGGCGGCGGCGGCGGCGGTGGTCTGGGACCGGCGGCCCTCTTCTCCGGACCCGCCTCTGCCCTAGTCTCCTTCTCCTCGTCGTCGTCGGGGTCGGGTGCTGGATCCGACTGCGATGGGTCGCAGGATGTGCGCAAGAATTACCATGTGGTGATCCTCAAGCACGTGCAGGCGATATTCGCCCACCTGGGCCACAGTGCACTTCAGTTCTATGTGCCGCGAGGTCTCTGGACGCATTTTAAGTGAGTCAAAAGCTGAGTAGAGCTGAGTGAGCATTCAAAGTAACACTTATTCTCCCGACACTCTTCTGGCAGGCTGCAAGGGGAGCCGGTGAATCTGCGCGAGCAACAGGATGCCGTCGAGTTCTTCATGTCGCTGTTCGAGAGCCTCGACGAGGGCTTGAAGGCGCTGGGCCAGCCGCAGCTGATGAACGCGACGCTGGGCGGGTCGTTCAGCGACCAGAAGATCTGCCAAGAGTGCCCCCATCGCTACTCCAAAGAGGAACCATTTAGTGTATTTAGTGTCGATATTAGGAATCATAGCTCATTAACCGAATCTCTGGAGCAGTATGTCAAGGGGGAGCTGCTCGAGGGAGCCGATGCCTACCATTGTGATAAATGTGATAAAAAAGTAATGTAAACCAGCGAGGAATTACTTCCTTACTTAAACTTAATGTCCTTTTTGCTTGGAAACCCCTCAGGTAGTTACCGTTAAGCGGCTCTGCGTGAAGAAGCTGCCGCCCGTGTTAGCCATACAACTGAAGCGCTTCGAATACGACTACGAGCGCGTCTGTGCGATTAAATTTAATGATTATTTTGAATTTCCTCGTATCCTGGATATGGAGCCCTACACAGGTGAGTGTTGACCTTCTCAATCTCAATTCCTTCTCAAAATTCCACAGCTAACATTTCCTTTTATCGTTTTCTCCATCCACAGTCTCTGGCCTAGCCAAGCTAGAGGGCGAGGTGGTCGAGGTGGGTGATAATTGTCAAACAAACAGCGTTGAAACAACCAAGTACGAACTGACTGGGATTGTGGTGCACAGCGGGCAGGCCTCTGGGGGCCATTACTTCAGCTACATACTCTCCAAGTGAGTTTTGAGACGATCAAAATTATTTGCTTTTGCTTTTTACATGGTTTTCCTTCGTCGTAGAAACCCTGCCAACGGCAAGTGCCAGTGGTACAAGTTTGATGACGGCGAAGTCACCGAGTGCAAAATGCACGAGGACGAGGAGATGAAGGCCCAGTGCTTTGGCGGCGACTACATGGGCGAGATCTACGACAACAACCTGAAACGGATGCAGTATCGCCGCCAGAAGCGCTGGTGGAACGCCTACATGCTGTTCTACACCCGCTGTGACCAGACGCCCCCCGTGCAGTACGAGCCCAGTGTGGAGCAGTTGTCGCTTACCGAGAGTCGCAACATGGTCCTGCCGCTGCCCAAGCCCATTGAGCGCAGTGTGCGGTGAGTTGGTTAATCATCTTCTTTGTTTTTTAACACATTTTAACCTGCCCCTTTTGTAGCCACCAAAACATCCGGTTTCTGCACTCGCGTAGCATTTTCTCCGTGGAGTTCTTCAACTTCATCAAGAAGCTGGTCAGCTGCAATATCCCCTCTGCGCGGAGCGATAAGATTGTTAGTTTATTGGTGAATCGGAGCTCCTTTTTTTCTTACTAATTATTATTATTTTCTCTCCGTTAGACACCTGCCGCGGAGGAGCTATCATTGCTGGGCGTGCAGTTGGCATCGCAGTTTCTGTTCCACACTGGTTTCCGTACGAAGAAGTCGCTACGCGGCCCAGTCATTGAATGGTTAGTTGGAAGAGGCGCCTAAAGGACTCACTTATAACTCTTAACTTGACAGGTACGACACGCTCTCACATCACATACGTTCCTCGGCGCTGGTGCGCAAGTGGTTTGCCAACCATGCGCTCCTCTCGCCGCCCTCCCGCCTGGGCGAGTACATCCTAATGGCTCCGTCGCCCGAGGTGCGCACTGTCTTCGTCAAGCTGGTGGTTTTCTTCTGTCACTTTGCCATCAACGATGAACCCCTCGTCGGCTACGACGGCGCCAATCTGTGCGAGCAGGTGCTCATCAGCGTGCTGCGCCTGCTGAAATCAGAGGCAGCCGACTATGGCAAGCACCTACCCCACTACTTCAGCCTCTTCAGCATGTACGTGGGACTGGGGACTCGCGAGAAACAGCAGTTGCTGAGGGTAAGCTAGAGAACGAACCTCTTCTCCCTCCCTCCCGTTTGATTCACAAACTATAAAAACTTGGTTTATCTGCAGCTCAACGTGCCGCTGCAGTTCATCCAAGTGGCTCTGGACGACGGCCCTGGGCCGACCATCAAATACCAGTATCCGGAGTTTAGCAAACTTCACCAGGTGGTCTCCCATCTGGTGCGCTGCAGTGACGTGAGCGAGAAGTGCCAGAGCTCCAATCAGAATGCCCGCCCGCTGCCCAACCCCTTCAAGGATGCCACCGTGTCGCACGAGGAGCTAAAGCCTTTGTCCACCGAGTGTATGGATTTGCTCTTCACTCGCACCGGGTAAGTGGAAGCTGCGAAATTGCTTGAAAAATAATGTTACATCCTTTTCGTGCCCTCCACCAGCTACATCAAGAAGGTGATCGAAGACACCAATGTGGGCGACGAGGGATTGAAGCTGCTGCAGTATTGCAGCTGGGAGAATCCGCACTTTTCGCGGGGCGTCCTCACCGAGCTGCTGTGGCAATGCGGATTCGCCTATTGCCATGACATGCGTCACCACACAGACCTCTTGCTGAACATCCTGCTGATCGAAGACTCGTGGCAGCACCACCGCATCCACAATGCCCTCAACGGGGTGGCGGAGGAGCGTGAGGGCCTGCTGGACACGATACAGCGGGCAAAGACGCACTACCAGAAGCGGGCGTACCAAATCATTAAGTGCCTGACGCAGCTGTTCCACAAGTCACCGATCGCCCTACAAATGCTTCACACGAGTCCGACCATCAGCCGACACTGGAGCATTGCCGTTGAGTGGCTGCAGGACGAGCTGGAGCGTCAGCGGGGCATCGGCTGCCAGTACAACTCGTACTCATGGTCGCCGCCGGCGCAGAGCAACGACAACACCAACGGCTACATGCTGGAGCGCTCGCAGTCGGCGAAGAACACGTGGACCATGGCCTACGACCTTTGTCCGGATGAAAGCAGCGAAAAAACGGTAAGTACTTCCCTGGAATTTTGCAACACAAGGAGATAATTACTGGGTGCTTGCTAGGATCAGGACGAGAATAACGAGTCTGATTTGGAGTCCAACCTGGAGGAGAATAAGGCGGCAGCAGATCTGGCGGCGGCAACTCAGCCGGGCGATGCGCAGGAGAGCAGCAGCACTGGTGGCACGGAGCAGCCAGCGGACAACAAGACCACCACCACTACCACTAGCAGTCCGTCGACTGGCGCCTGGCCGGCTCGTGTGGACAGCAATGCTGCCATTCCCCGACTGTCGCGGCAGCTTTTCGGGGCGTACACGTCTTCGACCGGCAATAGTCCCGGTGGTAGTGGTGGCGGCGTCACAGCCCCTACAACGGCGACGGGCAGTGGCGCCAACAGCGAGACTGAGAGCAGTGCCCAGGAAACGGGCGGAGAGACGAGCATAAACGGGCTGACGAATAGTCTGGATCAGATGGAGATAACGACCAAAAAGGTAATTGATGAGGACTGAGGTTGTGGACATTTCTTGTCCTCTGTTGTTGAGTGTGGAGAGGGTTCCTTCGAGAGTCGCCTGCCGCCAAGCAGTCCCCCAGGAGCAGAAACAGTACACACAATAAACACACACTTTATTCACACAATTTCAACTCCAATTCCGTGTCTCAAAATCTCTCTCTTCTGTCTCCAAGTAGGAATTATACCTGCGCAATTTAGAGCAAAGGTTGGACAGTTTAAGTTCAGGTCCGACTCCAAACTAACTAATGAATACTCCAAACAGAGGAACAACAAATTTGTTTCAAACTGTTTCTCTGCAACGGTATTCCTGGCTTCGGTGCCCGAAGATCCGCGCACTCTTTCTTGCTTTCTTCCAACTCTTCATCAATATTTAATTCTCTTTAGAATTGCGATATATGTGCGATAAATCGATATTCTGCTTATCACATCGGAAAATATTGCGATACTTTTCGACAACTAAAATTTCGATATATAAAAGTTTACGATATTTTCGATATTATTCCCCATAAATGTAGATATATTTTGATTATGCGACACGAATGTTTGCTTTTCGCCATTTCGTTGTTGTTTATTTCCCTTTGTTGTTGTTCCTACCCCCCTCAAACGCGCGCAGCCGGGTTTACGGAGTCGCTCCAAGGGAGGCAAGCTGCCACCGGTGCTCTTCCATCATCATCAGTTGCCGCCGGCGACGGAGCAGCAACTCAAGTTGAAGTACCAGCAACTGCAGGGCGGCCACAAACAGCAGGCGCAGGCGCAGGGGCCGCCACAGCCGCAACAGCAGCAGCAGCAACTACGCGGTGATATTAGCAAGAGTTCCTCAAGCCGCTTGATTTGATTTGCCGCCAAGTTAGTTAGAGTTGTTGTTTCATTTGAGCCCCCCGATCGCCCGCCCGTTCGCTCGCTTGCTTGCCTTACTTTGTGTTTTTTGTTGAGTTCTGTTGACAGTCCCCGGCACAAGCGAGATGCACTTGTCATCACCCCCCGGATCTGTAGCTGTGTTCAATTTGTTCGTTTTTTCCTTTACGTTACACTGCAAGCTTTCCCTGCCAACACATGACTCACCAGCACACAACACTCATCCACACAGACAAACACACTCGGTCAAAGGTCAAAGGGTCCTATATATACGTTCAGTGATTCAAGTGGTATTATTCTGTAATGACAATAGAAATTAATAATATATAAGCCATGGATCTGTGTTCGCTTGCATTTGTATCATCTAATTAATTGTTATTGTCTTTTGAGTCAGAGGTGCCACAGAAATCCCTTGAAATGATGCTGGATTTCTGCCTCTGCCTCTGACTATGTTAAAAGAAACAAAGATGTGCAAATTGCTATTTTAGACTTGCGAAATTAATCGAAATAATAAATTAAATAATTTGGAATTTACAAGTTTTACTCGATCATTTGAATAACCACCGCGTCGTATACGACCTGTTTGATGATAACACTCGAACTCGAATGCAAGATTTCAATTACTGCTTACCTGGCACGCAGACGCTGACTTAGCACTGACTTTAGATATCAGAAATGATTAATAGCCTAATAACTAATTTAAATAAATTTGGTATTCGCAGAAGCAACGCAGGATAGTGAGAAGAAGGCTAGACGAAAGTAAGGACGAGGAGGACACGACGGGCAAGACCACCGAGGTTAACTCGGCGGAGGAGGTCACAGCGGCGACAACAACAACTGCTGCCACAGTAACACCAACGACGGCAACATTAACACCCATTACAACGGAAACGGAGAAAAATCTAATTTAAGTCGAGAAAAAGAAAAACAAAAAAAAAACAGAAACAGAAAAGAAACCACAAACGAAAAGTTCTTTGCAATAAAAATGTAATCGCAAATCAAGAAAGTGAGGAGCAGCAACAACTTATGATGAACATCCATATAGCGTTAAGTGAACCAAAGCAAAGCAGCCTGACAATGAGAGCGGTGTGGACAAGCAGCAGGTGTTTTACTATACTAGTAGTGGGGCTCCCGCCGTCGAAAACGAAAACGAGACTTAATGGGTTAATATGCGAATCCTCCGTAGATATTAACAAATGCGAGTACATCTGGGGAGCGGTACTAAAGTCACCAGTTAAGGAGGAGCAGGAGAGATTCAGGAGAGAGCATGTACCAGCAGCAGAGGTGTTTAGTAGTTATCGAACTTTATAATTACCTTAACAAGATACACACACAGAACAGATACGCAGATACACACAAATCACACGTAAAACAAAGAGAAACACACTCATAAATACTAAGATGCGTTAAGTTGCACGTTTACAGTACCATATAATTGTATTTATATAGTATATAAATGATGTATTACGTATTGAAGCCGAGCAACATTAACTAATACTAACCGAAAACGAAAACGAAAAACAAAAAATGGAAAAAAATCAAATAGCATAAAAAATTAATAAAAAAAACAAAAATAAATCAAAACGACATGAGAACATATAGAGATGCAGGAGTGCCACAGAAATAGCTGGGGGTGTGAAATCCACCTGAAAAGGTTCCCTAAAGTGTGCAAGAACCAATACACACGACTTCGATGCATACTTTTTGATACTTTTTGAAGGGGTTTCAGGCCTCCCAGCGATTTCCGTGGCAGCCCCCCGCTAGATACGATATTCTAGGGAAAACTAAACTAAAATCGAACCGAAAATCGGCTGAATGTAAGAATTAGGGGGAAAAGAAACCAAATTGCATCTTCAGTACTGAAAACCGAAACTGAAACTGAAACTGTTTCCATAATCATATTTCAACAGCGTAAATCAAGTTAGTGGGATGCTAAATCAAAAAACGAAAACGAAGCAAACAAATTTAACAAAACAAAAAACAGTATAAAAACTCATGAGCAAAAACTGGACTAAAGCAACACGAGAGAGCATAAAGAGAAAAGAGAGAAACTTGATTATGTTTATACTAAGTATACATATATATATATATATTTTTAATTGAATTAGTGTTTTGTATTAAGTGAAATTTGTTAAACATTTATTAAATTATTATGTTTTAAGTTGCTAATATAATAAAAGCAAATTGTAAGCATTCTCTCAGTTGCCGTTTTCGTTTACCACACATCCCCGCGCAGTCACAGTCACAGTCACAGTCTCAGCCGCAAAATGATGTACGGAACTCAATTTTAAATTATGTATTCTCATGATGATCAATTCAACAAAATGATAAATCACATTTAGGAAATGTGTCGAGAGAAACTGAATAAATCTTATACATCCATTAAAATTCAACAATTGAAAGCGAAAAACGCACCTCTTTTTGTGTAAACATCCGCCTTCCCTTAAGGGGGTCTTCTACTTACGATTTTTTTTTATTTTCGATTTTTTTTTAAATACTAGAGGATCTGAGGAATACGCCATATAAAGGGTTTTGTAAAATTCGCATTCCTTCATGGGTAAACGAAGCCCGAAAGATGCCACCATACGTTTCGACCATTTTTCCTATCTTTAAACGCGTTTTCCCGAAAGTCACATTTTTTAAACTTACTGGTATCACTTCTACCAGTAATTTTCATCGAATTGAATTACATTTTTTCCCAGTTTTTTATCAAACAATTCTCTATGCTTCTCCGAGTACGAATTTTTTAAAAATATTTTGTTTAATTTTTACACCCTCCAACAGGTGAAAAATATTTTGTTTAATTTTTACAACCTCCAACAGGTGAAAAAACATGGTTGAAAATTTAACTTTTACAAAAAAAATTATATTAAAAACAATTTTTAATTTAAAAAAAAATCGTACTCGGAGAAGCATAGAAAACGTAAAACTGAATATAAATAAAATTAATTTTTTCAATTCGGGCAAGTTGAAGGGTAGTTATGATACCAGAAAACTGACCCCTAAAATTTTGATGACCCCACTTTGATCCCATATAAACAACGAATGATTCGCTATACACACTTTAAATTCTTCATAGTGTTAAGTTTAAAGAAGTACAAAAGTAATAGAACAAGAATTATGTCATTATCTTGCGCAGTTTTCTCACAATTAATTTTTGAAAATAGGCCAAAATTTCGGCCTCGTAAGTAGAAGACCCCCTTAAGTCTGCTCTTTGAAAGTCGGTTTAAAACGGTTTAAACATTTTTAATGTCATAAAGGGACAAAAAAACAACATAATTCTTCCATTAGATGGACAGGCTCACGCTTAACTCTAATAAATGCACTTGGTTATCCCTGGTTCAGAATATACTTGTAGATAAATGCAACAAAATCCCTTCTGGTACGCGATTAATCCTTGATTACTTCGTCAACGAATGTAATCACTGCCGCTCCCTTGGCCACATTGTCGCCCTCGGCTCCACCAATTGATTTGATGGTGGCGTCCTTCGGGGCCTTGAGGATGTGCTCCATTTTCATGGCTGTGTAAATTAAACATCAACATTTTTAGGATATAAAAAAAGCTATGATATGTCTTAGCATACCAATGAGCACGGCCAAGCTGTCGCCCTTCTTGACCTGGTCGCCTGGCTTCACCAGAACCTTCTCCAAAACACCGGGCATGGGTGCCACGACCCTGGAGCCACCTCCTCCCAATTGATCCACCTGGGCACTCAAAAACTTGGGCTGCACCAGCTCAAAGTCCAGTTTCCCGCTCTGAGAACAAATTGATACAAATTGTACGGAGAAGCAGC
>VNJT01004437.1:0-20862 GCA_008042655.1 Drosophila burlai | reverse complement strand
GATCAGCCAGGGATGGTCCATCCACCTCCTCCGGTGCTCAACCGAATGCCATGTAAGTGGCCTCATTGAATTTATTATATAATAATTTACATTCTTGTATGAATTCAATGACCCCAGGACCCGTTCGGTTATGGAAAGCGTTTCCGAGAACTTGCTGCTTAACATTTCCATTAAGAACGCTCTGGAGCAGCAGCGCAATGACTTGGGGGGATCCCTGTCGACCTGGTAAGTTTGCGGCATGTGCGCAACAGAAGTTATTACCAAATTAATTATTAACAATATAAGTAACTATTTTTTGTACTTAACATTTTCGTGCTAGTTTAAAACGGGCTTTTGGGTGTTTTGAAAATTTGCTTAAGGGGGTCTTCTACTTACGAGTCCGAAATTTTTGCCTATTTTCAGAAATTAATTGTGAAAACTGTACAAGATAATGAGATAATTTTTTTGTTTATTACTTTTGTACATCTTTTAACTTAACACTTTTGGTAATTTAAAGTGTGTATAGATAATCATTCTTTTTTTATATGGGGTCAAAGTGGGGCCATCAAAATTTTAGGGGTCATTTTTCTGGTATCATAACTACCCTTATACTTGCATGAAATGAGAAAAATTAATTTTATTTATTTTCAGTTTCACGTTGGCTATGCTTCTCCGAGTACGATTTGTTTTAAATTAAAAATTGTTTTTAATATAAATTTGTTTGTAAAAAGTTAAATTTTTAACCATTTTGTAATGTAAAAATTAAACAAAAAATTAAAAAAAAAAATCGTACTGGAGAGGCATAGAGAATTGTTTGATAAAGAAGAGGGGAAAAAATTGGTTCGATTCGATGAAAAGTACAGGTAGAAGTGATACCAGAAAAGGTGATAAAAAAGGTGATTTTCCGGGAAACGCGTTTAAAGTTAGGAAAAATGGTCGAAACGTATGAAGGTGGCTATCTTTCGGGCTTCGTTTACCCATGAAGGAATGCGAATTTTACAAAACCCGTTTTTATGACGTATTCCTCAGATTCTCTATATTTTAATAATAAAAAAATCCAATTTTAAAAAATTAGTAAGTAGAAGATACCCTTAAATGAAATATGTGAACCTTTTACATCCTGTTATTATAACGTCTTCGTTAATACTGCAAAACTACAAATTTTGTGTATTTCTTTGCTCTCAGTTGCCTACGCGAGTCCCTCCAGCTGCAGCACAACACCAATTTGAATATTCAACGCAGCCAAAGCACACAGAGATTCCAGAACTCATTGAACACTTCGGCAACGGCGGCGGGGAGTAGCTCGACTGTCAATGTCCAACACCTTAGCAATTCCGCTGTGTACGACACGAACAAGGAGTACGATGAGCAGCTGCCCAATCCCCCAATTACTTCGGCAAACTCAGTGGACGAAGCTCCCGGAGCATCCTCCGCCGTCATGGTAAGCACAACGAACGATCACAGCGAAAACAATACGGCGGCAGCTTTGGATCTGAGCAACGCCAGCAACGAACGCGAGGCGTCTGGGGAGCAACCAGCAAGCAACGACAATGTCCTGGAGGACGACGAGATCGACTATATGAACCACCTGCTCTTGCTGCAGCAACTGCAACAGAACGAGTACACGCGCCACCATCTCATGCCCGACCAGGCGTCGCTACTGAATCTCGACCTGCCATCGCTCAACTCGTTGGAATCGGAAACGAACTCGGCTGGTGGCCAGGTGCGGCCGGGTGGGGGAGGAACCGACTCGCTTCGCTCGACGGAACAGAACGACTGCGAGTACCTGCGGCAGGTGAGACGCTTCTGTGCCTCGCTGGTGCTGCCGCAGGCCTTCTTCGACAGCCGCCTGGAGCCGGTGTGCTTCTGCCTGAAGTGCAGCGGGCCCAGCAACGGCGGCGGCAATGGGGACAAACTGGAGGGCTGGGTGTACTTTAAGCTCAATCAGCAGACCGTCAATGTGCTGACCACCTCGGCAACGACTGCATCTGCGGGTAGCGGCGGCAGCGTCTCCTCTTCGGCAGTTCCGCAGGTGCACTTCGATCTGAATGGCGACTGGCTGCCCTTCTATTACATGACGCGGGTGGACAAGATACGGGCTATATTGGATCGAGGCCAGCCGCTGCCGCTGGAAACGGACCCCGATGACGAACAGCCAGCCGCTGCTGCGCTAAAAGATGAGCCGGGCACCCGTCTGGAGCTCTACTACTCACCCAATGCCACCGTCATTGAGCCCGTTCTGCCGCAACATCATTTTGCCTCCGAGCAGGGCCTGCATCGCATCTCCACCTCCTTCGAGGTCTACGTTCGCCGCCAGTCCATCTCGGGCGTAACCACGGGCAAAGCAGCGGCTGAAGCCAAGCGGCGCAGTCTAGGATCCGGGGATCATGATCAGGGGGTCGAAGGTGCGGGCGCCACTTCATCGGCCGCCCTCAACGAGTCGTCCGTGCATCTTCTGAACGATCTCTGTTGGTTCACCAAAGAGGCCGGCGCCTGCATAATCAACGCTTTGATAATAAAACTAGACAGGATGGAGGACCAGGAATCTCATTGAAAACACGGCTCCTCCACATCTACACTAGTCACCGCCTAAAATCCTATAATCCCCACATTATAATCACGCTTAGCAGCTAGCCACACCAAACGCATTCGCATTCCCCTTTGTAAACGGATTTTTATTGTATTGCAAAGTTACAAAAGAAATTTAGAAATGAATTGAGCAAAAAAGAAATCACAAAACCATTTAATGTGTTTGTATTGAAGGTACTGGAAGGTGGGTTAAAAGATAAATGATGCACAGCAATTTTTCCAATTTTTCCTAATTAAAAGAACAAATAGCAAAAAAGGCAAGTAAGTGCCTTTGAGTTTTTTTGTAGATCTGAAATGCTTGAGAATATTTAAACGGTTTTTGTTGCAAAATTTCCACAGCATGGAAAGCATTTGAATTAAAAGAAACGTAAGACCATTAGAACCATTAGAAACAAGAAAGGAATCTAACTTCGGCATGCCGAAGTTTAAATACCCTTTCAGTAAGTATTTAAAATTTTGTGTGAAAAATGTTGCAGCAACAAAGATTTCAAAATAAATTAATTGATATACTTATTCCTATGGCAGCTATATGATATAGTAGTACGATCTTGATAAAAGTAAAACCGAAATTCTAGAATAATTAAAGCCTTGCAGAGTATTATTATTTTAGTCAGAAGTTGTTTGCATCGCAGTGAAGGAGGCATTTTCGACCCTATAAAGAATATATATTCTTGATCAGCATCAACAGCCGAGTCGATGTCCGTCTGTCCGTTTCTACGCAAACTAGTCCCTCAGTCTTTAAGCTATCTGATTGCAACTTTGCAGATAGTCTTCTATATGCTCTCATTACTTTGTAGATCGGATCGGGCCGGATCGGACGACTATATCATATAGCTGCCATATGAACGATCGGAAATATTTGAGAAAAAAAAATTAACTATGCCAATTTTCAATATATTTTAATACAATTTGGGACATGGCCATTTTGTATTATTCCAGAATTTCGGTTTTAATTTTATTCAAATCGGACCACTATATCATATAGCTGCCAAAGGAATTCAATTCATTTCGTTTGTTCGCAACATTTTTCGCTCGCAACATAAGGTAATGTCAGTACCCGAGAAAGCGGAAAGTCAGAATATTTTTCTTCTACTTGCTGCAAAGGAACTACCTTTAAATAAAACTTCGGCATGCCGAAGTTACTTTGTTACATAAAAAATAAAACAAGAAAGGAAGCTTCCTTCCTGCCGATTTGTTTAAAATTGTATTTTTTCCTTTTTTTAAATTAAAATTTTACAACAAAAACCGATTTTGACTAAAAATATAAGTTACTTTGTTACATAAAAAATAAAACAAGAAAGGAAACAAGGAAGAAAAACAATTTTAAACAAATCGGCACCTTAGTACATCGGGGCACTTAACTTCTTTAACTAATTCATTATATTTTACTGATTTCTGATAATTCGGTGGACAGTTAGGACCAACTTTTTTTGGAGGGGATACCTGCAAATATTTTACAAGAAATTACGGTGACGAAAGGTGAAGTCTGAAACAGAAAAAGAAACATTTGTTCCACCAACTAGTTGAGTAATTAATAGATTTTTTTCAAACAAGAAATAAGTTTCAATTTGGAATCATCATAGTTTTTATTTGATTATTTGAATTCCATTCTTTTAGTGTCGCTTGGTTGGTTTTGTTATTCAAATATATGAAAAATGGTCGATTAGAAATTTGTTTAGGTTTGTTTCACTTCTCGTTTTTGCATTGTCCACTCGGCGGCAAGCAGCAGCAAGCATCCCTCCGGTTTTTGCTAATGTTTATCGATTACTCGCCTTCCGTCCTTCTCTTCTGGATCTACCAGCGGCTGCACTTGCTCCTAATCGAGTTACTCTTACGCTAGTTGGATTGATTGGTGTTGGTTGAGTTTTTGCTGTTTGCTGTTTGATTTTGTTGGATTCTCATTACTCTGCTAGTCCTGAAGCCTGAAGTGGTGCATATACAAAGTCGTTTCTCATACATGTTTACCGTTTAAGTTATCGTAATTATTATTATTATTATCATTAACGTTAGGCCAATACCGTGGATAGCCGGACAACCACCGGGTAGACGGAGACGTGAGCCGAAGCTCACTCCACATCCATGGAGGGATCGTTTCCTGCCGCACTCTGCGCGTTGTTATCCACGTCCATTTTGTCACCGGAGGCGTTCGGCTCGCCGCCATTCTGTTCCGCATTCGGCTCTCCGTCCTTGGGCGGCGTTGCCGTCTTCGGTGCCGGTTTCGGTTTCGCCCGGTTGATCACCGAGCTAACGCAAGCGTTCAGCGTTTGGACTTCATGGCGCACGGCGGAAACCTGGACGGGGCTGTCGGCGGTGCGCGGCGACTGTGCGAACTTGGACAGGTGAGTGTCCAGCCACTTTTGCGCCTTGTCCGCCGTCTCCGAGATGTTGATGAACTCGGTTTCCGTTAGATGATCGTACTTGGGCACGCCCTTGCGGAACTCGGCCACCGCCAGGCGTGCGATGGCAATGCTCCCCTTCAGCTCATCGAAGACGGCCGGGCACTGCTCGTAGTCGTTGGCGCGCACCTTAATGGGATCCGTCTTCTGATGCAGCTCCTGCAGGCGGCTGGTGTAAGTCTCGCGCTCGCAGTCCTCGCCGTCCTCGTATAGCCAATTCTCGAGATCATTCAACTGGGCCACAATAGCCTCGCGCTCCGACTCGACCACAAAGCGTTCCAAAGGTCCATCCTGCAAAGGAGAAGGAGAAGATGTGTTAATATAATTATATTTTATTATATTATTATTATCAGGAAAGGAATTTCAACCGAACAAAATCCTCACCTGCAGCTTATTGCGCATATCGTAAACGAACTCCTCCAAGGCATTTTTGGCATCGATGCGTTCCGTCTCCTTCTGGTCGTTTCCAATCATCTTCGACTCCTGCTGTGTGTAGTTGCCCAAATCAATGGGGCTGAAGCCGTGTGTGGTGCTCTCCAGGGGCAGTTCGGTGGCCTTGGAGGCCTTCTTCTTCTTATCAGTGCCCTAAGCAGCAAGAAAACAAACAAATATATTGAGCACTTGATTAATATTTGAAAATCATCTACGAAATAGTAGTAAGTAAGAAATCAATTCAATTCAATTTATCCCAATAGGAAACGGAAATTGGAGCAGCAACAATGTGACACACATCAACAATAAAGCGAAGAGGAAACACAGCTCCAAGCGACAGCCTACAATATGAGCAGCACAGGGGATTTCGTTTTCGTGGGTGTTTTGTAGGGGGGTTTGTTAAACAGTTTTTATACTAAGAACACTTGTGGCAAATTTAATTGGTTAATTTTGAATTTTGAACAAGGGGCGCGCATTGTTTTCTCATGTATTTTGCAGAAAATAACAACAGAAAAGTATAGATTTGTGGAAATAATAAATCAATTTGCAATTGTGTAAGCTTGTTAATTACTCTTTACGTTGGGAGCACACATAGGGTAGGCGGCTTATGAGCGGTCTTCTTCATTCGTTTCATTTTTGGTGGAAAAGAGAGTGTAGTGTAGACTCCAAAATTTGTAAAAGCTTGTTTTTGTGCTTCAAATTTTGGTTCTCTCACTCTCTTTCGTTAATTAAAAATTCCAATTTCTTGACACACAAATTTTGGGAACAAATATTTTACATTATTTTTGTGGTGTATTTTGCTATAATTTTGTTTATGTTTTTTTTGCTTTTGAATTGAAATTTGAGAAATTGTGGAAAACGTACCGAACTAAACCAGCCCTTGACCCGCTGTGCCCACCCTTGTCCGCCAGGCGATGAGGCTGTTGATGTATTATAATCATCCTCATTCTCACAATATGCCTACGAGAGATCAAAACGCGCCCGTTCGCAAGCAAACATATCCAAAACAAACAAACGAAATCAAATATTGGAGTGGTATATTTATATATAGATATTATATGGGTGATTTATATCAGAAGCACGTCTGTGTTGCGTCTGTATAAACACTAGTGCGACACAGCCCCGGTTTTCACATGTCCGGTTATGGGTAAAACAATCAATAAGTTCGATTTGAACAATTTATGGCCCTGGCACAGACTGGGCCAGATTTATCATTTGAATTTAACGCTCAAACATTGAAAACCGGGGCCAGCAGCGACTTTTAATTTAAATTTTTGAATTTTAATCAGTTGATAAATGCGAATCGGCTAACAAGACTGACCTAATTATGTTAATCTAATCAATATTATTATTAATCTAGATGGGCAAGCACCTATGAAACTACATAAACGAACAGAAAGAAAAAAAAACAATAATTGGGTTAATGCTAAAATAAAGGGAAACAACTTTTGTTTTCTACAAATTATGTATGCAAACTTTTCTAAAGCTAGAAACAAAAAAAAAACCAATTGGCGGCCAAATTTTCCGACTTAGGAAGCAAGGACTTTGTAAAACATAATAGCAGACGGATAGATATGGACATAGGATTCTTTTGGTGGCATACAGCCACAGTCAAAGACTGTATGTGTGCACTAGAGTTGGGCATGGACCGTATTTTCTTCGTGTCACGACGGGCGCAAAATTAAGATTGTGTCCATGGCGTGCGTATTCGTGTTTCAAAATTCGCCACGAAATAACACGCAGTTAATGTTAAGCACTTTAATTTTAAGCTATTTTCAAAGAAATATCATGAATTAATGATTTAAAAATATTTTTTAAAAACCTATTACATTTCGTGTTGGACCGTGTTGGGAACATTTTTGAGCGTGCGTGTTCGTGCTTGTTGAAAAATTTAATTTTCGTGTCGGGCTGGGGGTCGTGCCAAAAAATGACATTCCATGCCCATCTCCAGTGTGCACACTAGTGTATGCTAGATCTGTGCGCACTCTAACGCACTTGCTTGATTCCGTTATACTGACATATGGAAGAGCTTTCTACTTTTATAATTCTCTGTTCTGAACTTTCTGATAGCCAGATGGGCGTTATGCACCTTGTTATTATTAAACTTCTTCACCCTTTTATAACAAACAAAAAAACTTGAACTGTGGTTAGTAGAACTCTAAGAAAGTAAAAATTACAAACGGCAGATAAATGCCTTTCGACAGCAAAAGTTACAAAGATGAGACTGTGAGCAAGTGAATAAAATGAGAGATGACTAAAAATCAAAAGTGACGAACAGCAGATCAATGCCTATCCACGCAACACAATATTATGATGAGACTCGGTGATCGTGTTAACAAAATTTCACTGATGGCGGACTCACCTCCTGCTGGCCGTCCGTGGGTTCAGCAGCAGCATTGGCTCCTCCGGCCTGCTCGGCGAGCTTCTCCTCGCTGGCAGTCTGCTCAACAGCTGCAGCAGCCTCTTCCGCCTCCTTCTTTTCCACCAAGGTGGCCGAGGAGATCAGCACGATGCCGTTGTTGTTAATGCGCACCTTCAGCTTAACATCCTGGCCCTCTCCGCGCTCCGTCGGCTTCACATCCTTGACCTTCCACACGCCAATCGTTTGATCCGGATATGGCACTTGCTGTCCATAAACAATCGAAACGTTGAACGGTCCCTTGCGGTTGATGGTCAGCAAGCGGCTGAACGGCGACGCATGGAACTGCGGAAAGATCTCGATCTCTCCCGGAGCGGCGGAGCCCTCGCTGTCCCACAACACCTTCACGGCGTAGTTCTGTATGTCTGTGACGCCAAACTCGCGAACGCGTACCGCCGGCGACATAATGGCGCACTGTAGAGCAGCGCCGCGGGAAACAGCCTCGTCTTGGTTGAGAGTAGTGCTCGCCGGCTTGTTGAAGACCTACACAGGAGGCAGTAAAATAATTGTACATCATAGAACATACGAAAGTATTTGAGGGTAGAACTCACCTGCTCGATTAATTGCTTTACGGCTGGAATGCGCGAACTGCCACCGACAATCTCCACCGAGTGGATGTCGTCCAGCTGCAACTTTGACTCGGTCAGCAGGCGCTTGAACGTCTGCTCGACGCGCTGGAAGACGGGAGAGCAAAGCTCCTCCATCTGTGAACGCTGCATGGAGGACGAGACATCAATGTCCTCCAGGAAACATTCAATGTTCAGCGGCAGCTTTGTGCTGTTGGCGGACATCTGCTTCTTTAGCTTCTCGATCTCGGTGAGCAAACGCAGATTGGCACGGGCATTGGTCTTTGAGTTGATCTTGTAGCGCTCCTGGAACTCCTTGGAGAAGTAATCGCCCAGGGCAAGGTCGATGTCCCGGCCGCCGATCTGGTCCCAGGTGCTGGCTAGCATCTTCAGCTTGCCCTTGGTGAAGGTACAGGCACTGACCTGCAGTGAAGAGTGCCCAAAGTCCACGAAGATCACGTTGCGCGGCTTGTCCTCGAACAGGTCGTTCTTGTAGAAGCCGTAGGCCAGTGCCGTGGCCGTCGTCTCGTTCATCAGCCGCAGAACGTTCAGTCCGGCGATTTGGGCGGCGTCCAGGAGCGCACGGCGCTCTGCGTTGGTAAAGAACGCGGGACAGGCGATAACGCAGTCGTTAACCTGCGTCTGCATCGCGGCCGCCGATGTCTCCTTCAGCTTCGTGAAGAGCATAGCCGTCAGCTGCTCCGGCCCAAAGTGCTTATCCTCCCCCAGGTAGTTCACCTTGATGCCGATACTGCCGTCGCCGCGCGCCTCCACGCGCGCTGGAATGCTCGTGAGTTCGTGTTGTACATGGGGATCGTTGAATTTACGGCCGAGCAGGCGCTTGAATCCGCCAACTGTGTTTTTCATGTTTGTCACCTGCTGATTCTTGGCGGCCACGCCAATGATCCGCTTCTTCCCATCGAAGGCCACAAAGGAGCTGCAAATCGTACGGTTTATCGGTTAGCTCATACTAAATATGGATAAAATGATAAAAGTGTGTAACCATTCGGTTTAAGTGAGTAAAGTGAGAAGCCACCAAGGCGGCAGCTGTTTTCGTATGACTTTAATATTGAATAGGGTTTAGTTTTATATAAATTTTAAATAGCAAAAATAAAAAAAATTGAATTTAAAATTGTATACAAAAACAATATGATATTGAAAATATATATAGAACAAAATGATTGAATTATTTCAGTATTATTCATAGATTTCGTGGGCGTATAAAAAAACTTAAAAACAAAAAATGCCTTAAACGGCGGCCCAACATATGCGGGCTCCACTGTGTCTGTATGCGCCAGCCTGTTCTCATGTGTGCTGTCTGTGTTTGCCGGCTTTGGATTTATTTTTGACAGCTTTGCACGTTTTTTTCCCTTTGCCGTATCTCTGCTTCTACGCTCTCTCTTCCTCTCTTTTCACAACAGCTGCTGCTCGCTGGCTCTCGCCTCTCACCTTTGATGCTGCCTTTTTGACCGCATGACGCATGCATTGGCCGCTTTTTGCGTGTGTGCGGGTGAGTGTGCCAAAAAAGTAAATTCGGACAAGTACAGAAAGTGGAAATCGGAATCCCACGCATTTAAATCAAAGGCACACAGCACCCATACAGGCGCCGAATGTGCTTTTAGGCAGGGCAATAAATTGGAGAAGAGAGATGACGAGAGAGGTGCGTGCTGGTTGGAATTGCAACTTTGCAACACTTTTTATGGAAGCGCAGTCGTCCAAATTTAGGCCGCCACATCCAAATACATAATGTATTGCACACAAATAAGTATGAAAAATATGTATGTATCAGACTGGGCTGGATACACGTTTGTTTTCCGAAGCGTTACCCATAACAACCATGGAATTTTCTAGGCGCGCTCTCTTACGGGCACTCACACACACACACACATACGCGAGGCATGACTTACAAACTCGACATAACCTCAAAAGGCAAAAAGTCGAACGATTATGCACGGCGAGCTTATCAACATAACTGGGCCAATAGGAGGCCCGGGGAACATGCCCGGAGTACTTACGGCGTGGCCCGGAGACTGTAGTCGTTGGCTAGCGTCTCGATGCCGCCGGACCTGGCCGCCGCCACATAGCAGCCTTCGTTGCCAAAATCGATGCCAATCACGGACATTTTCTGTGCCTCCTTGTCGTCTGGCCGCTTTTCCAATTAAGTTAATTTGGTGGTGTTGTAGCTTGTTTCAGATTCGGGGGGCGGAACAACGCGATCGCTCAGTTTTCTTTGTTTTCCAGCTGATACTGCAAAATATACATATGTGTACCCACATAGAGAGACGGAGTTAGATAAAATATGTACTAAACACACAGGCAGGCACGTGTCGGCTAGCTATCTGGTCTTTTTGGTTGACAATTAAGTCCAGAACGTTCGGTTCGATATATGCTCTTCACATTCACATTAATTATGGATTTCGGTTTTCGCCTGAGAATGGAAATTTCTAGCGTCCGGCCTTCAATCTTCCTTCTCGCTTGCACGCGCAAACACCGCAAGTCGGGGTAAAATTCGATCCGTAAACCTATTTTCACCCAGTTTATCAGTTATTGATTGTGGGGGATTTGTTACGCACGTTTTCGTTGACAATGGGCAAACACCTCTTGGTTCACGGTAAATCCTAGCAATTTTAATTCGACACCGCACGTTTTTTTTCTAGTTTGTGTTTGCAGTATGACCGCTGAACGAAATGGACAAAACACCGAGCTATAGAGATGGACAAACACCGATGTCATCGATGTTTCCGAAACATCGCTAGCATCGATGTTTTTATATAATAAATTTTCCATATTTTTTTAAAAAGTTGTAAATAAAATATATTATATTCTGAAAGAATAAGTGACCATGGCACAAGGCGTCTATCGACCGTTGTCGATAAGCATTTATTCTTGAACAAGAACAAACAAACAAGAATCACGTTTTCGGACATCGATGTTTCCGTCTTCTTTAGCGGAAAACAACGATGAAAAAAATTGTATTTCAACTTTTAATATTAATTGCACAAATGTTCCAAGGTTTTTACATTTTTAACAATTTGAAGACTTCATTTTTTTATTCAAAGGAAATTAAAACAGAACAAAAAAATATTATTCAATACATGTTTGATCTTGTTCAAGAACAAATTCTTATTGGCAACAGTGTATAAAAAAAAAGTAAAAAAGTGCACATAACTTGACAATTAATTTTTTGTTTTTTTCAGTGCCAACATTTTAAAATACGGGTAGCAATTAATATTGAAAAAAAAAAATGTATTTCGATATTACATTCAAAATTTGTGGTTAAAGCCCCCCTTGGATGATTCCTGCGCACGGGCCTGAGGTTAACTGTTAGCTAAACGACCTGATCAGTTTTTTCCACTTCGAGTTCAAAAGCCATTGTTTTTGGCATCAAGAATCGTTTCTCATAAAAAGAATCGATGTTTTCCAAAAAATGAAAAAATCGATAAAAATCGAATCAAATCCCAGCTCTATTTCCTGGCAGGAACTTCCTGCACCTTAATTCGCACGCACGCAAATTCTCTTAAATATGAAAATATCAACTGCAAGCAATTTCCCGGAGGATCAAAACAGATCTTCGGAAGAGTCATTGACCGACACCATTTCTGTAAGACATAGTTGCAACAGTGATTCCCATAAGCTTAATTTTAACTTTCAGATCAGCGGTGACTCTGACCTAGACGCTGTTTCTGCAGCGGGCGAGTCAAACAAGATGATTCAAGAACTAAAGAAGACGATCAACAGGAATCTGATTCAAATCTCAAGCCTTGAAAACAAGTTGAAAATTACTGAAATACATTTAGAATGTCAAAAAAATAATGTAGTTAGAGTACTTGACGAGCTGAAATCTAAAATGATCGAGTCCCAGAAGATTGAAGATGGTTTAAGGAAGCAAGTTTATGAACTAAACAAAAATTTACTCAGCGTCTCTTCCAAACTCAAGGAAGAAAGTGAAAAACTGGCTGAATATACTTTCAACATTGCTAGCTCTCCAGCCAAGGAAAAAATCGTGCCTCTAAATAATACCAAAGATCCGAAAATAAAAGTAATTCAACGAGATGGCATACAGCCCTTCATGGCAGTGATTGAGGATATTCCTTCGGCTGGTACCGGTTGGATGGTTATTCAACGCCGTAATGATGGTCAGGTCCCGTTTGCAACAAATTCGGAAGATTCTTATGGCGATGCTTATGGTTTTGGTGATCTAAAAACTAATTTCTGGCTTGGCGCTAAGAAAATACACCAATTAACCACACGCCAATGGCATGAGTTATACATTCAAGTTGTGGATTTGGATGACGTAATTGCTTATGCAAGGTATGATCACTTTGAAATTGGAAGCAAAGATGAACAATACAAGATCAAGTCACTTGGTTCATATTCGGGAAACGCTGGCGATGCGTTCCGTAGTCTTCAGAACGCCCCACTTGAGAAAGGGACGCTTTCTGATAACAGAATTGTTTACTGGTGGATAAACACTCAAATGAATTGGTAAGCAAATAATTTTTGTTTAATTGACTTTACTTTAATTTAATATTTACTCATTTAGCAACCTGAACGGCCAATATAAGAGTGAAGACCGGGGTGGTTTTTATTGGGGCCGTTGGTGTCTGGGGAAAAAGAGATGTCAACTAAAGTCTTGCCAAATGTTAATAAGACCAAGGACAAGTTAATCCAAATAATGAAAATATTGCTTCCAATCGTTCGCAGGTATTCTACTAAAGTCTTATGTATGCCTTAAGTTAAGTTAAACGAAACGTTGAGTTAAGTGGCCTCCAGTGGCTTCCACAAATAATGTGCCAAAGCGCCAACCTGTTTAAGATGAATGATTGAATCTATGATAAATAAGTTTCGAAAATGTTTTGTTATGTTATGATTTTGTTATTCATTAATTTTTAATTAATTAACTTGCGAATAGTCATGAAAACTATATTCATATGTATTTAAAGCGGATATATGTAGTATGTTTAAAAACGATGAATATATAATTTATGTTCAATGTATTTCCCGATCGTTTCTGTATTTATGCACATAAGTTGTTCGTTTTGGTCCTACTTATATCCTATGAATCGGAAATGTGTAAAAAAACAAAATGCATAACGCCAATATATTTGAATAGATTTAGGAGCGAATCCAAAAGTTGAGTTATTCAAAATATAATAAAAAATATATTATAATATTCTTATAAAAGTGGATAAAGATCTAAAATGCTTGAGAATTCGTTGTATGTGAATTAAAGATCAACAACTGTCCAGTCGATATGACCAAAGATGAGTACCTCGAGGCCACATAGCCAGCCGATCTTTGGTTGTATCGGCTCTGATGTTGATATTTAAAATGTATAATTTATTGGGTCGAAATGGAGTCCCTTACGCATTCAAATATAATGCCTTTAAAAGTGAATACTATTTTATTTGTTTAACGAAATTTCCAATTATAATTAAATTCAATTTAAATATCGCGCACACCTTGGATTTAAGAAAAGAATACATACTTCAAGCTGTTTTAAATGTGTTACAAAAGTGTTGGCCACTTCCCGCGAAGTAGAATGTATTCACTATTATCTGTTAGGCGGCACTGGATCCTCCACCGTCTCCTCGATCAGCAGCGGCGAGCACCAGCGCATCAGGAAGTAGGCGGAACCAGACTTGTCGTTCGTCCCAGACAACCGGTTGCCACCGAAGGGCGTCAATCCGAAGTTGCTGCCAGTGCAGCGTTCGTTCACATAGAGATTGCTCGCCGACATGCGCAGCTGGTTGAGGCAGTGGAGGATCACCTCGTCTCGGCTGGCGAATATGGAGCCGGACAGGGCGTACCTGGACTGGTTGGCGGTCAGCTTGAGGGCGTCTGCAAATGAGTCGTCCGGGTACACGAACACCGGCAAAAAGGGCCCGACAAAGGGTTCGCACAGAAGCGGGTCCAGTGGGTCGTCCACTCGAACTATCGTCGGATGGACGAACCTTCCTATGCTGTCGTCGCAGGTGCCTCCGCACAGCCGCTCCATGTTCTCTGTGCGCTGTATCATTTTCTCCATCTGATGGAATCCCTCCACGTTAACCACCGCTCCCATATCCGTTGTGGGCTCGACCGGATCCCCGATGTGCAGACTGTTCGTGGCCTCCACCAACTGGTCACGGATTCGAGGCCACAAAGATGAGGGCACGTACATGCGAGACAGCGAGTTGGCATACTGTCCGGCGTACCCGAAGGCCCCCTGCACGGTGGCCGAGACCACGGTCTCCACCTTGGCGCTCGCATGAACGAAGTGGAAGTTTTGGCCGGGGCACTCGGCCACCAGGCGAGGAAAGCAGATGTAGCGCTCCAGCTTGTCGCCCACCAACTTGTGCACATGCCTGTACTCCGACGCACTGCACTGGCAATTGAGTCCGGCAAAGTGCACGGCATCCGTGATGGTGTCCAGAAACAGCCGCCTGTTGGCCGGCACAAAGTTGATGACCCCGGCGGGTAGGCCTGCCTCCAGGAAGGCCCGGTGGATGAGAAAGCTGACTGGGGCCACCTCCAACGCGGGATTCCAGAGCACTGTGTTGCCCATCAGAGCCGGGCAGAGGGCCAGGCTTGCGGACAGTGCCACCGATTCGAAGGGAGCCAGAGCTGCCACAAAGCCATCCATGGGCCGCAGGTGGAAGCTGGGAAAGACGTTCATATCCCCCTGGATCTCGAATCGCAGATCGGACAGGTGCTCGAGGTAGTCCGCGTTGGCCCTCAGCGAGGTGAGTAGCCGTCGAATGTCCCGTCTAGCATCGTCCAGTGTTTTACTGAGGCTCAGCACAAGGAAAGTGAGCAGCTGTGACTGGTCCTTCTCTATGAGGTCCGCCGCCCGGCGCCAAATGGCCAGGCGCTGAGGGGTGGGCACCAGGCTCCAAGTGTTTTGAGCAGCCAGGGCCGAGCCAATGGCACTCTCGATTTGCTTGCGATTCGCGCAGTACACTTGTGCCAGGATCGTCGTCAGTTGGTGGGGCGAGGACACTCGCTGGTTATCCATGGTGTACTCCGGTTGGTCGCCAATGATTGTGGGCACCTCTAGAGGCTTCCGCTTAATATCCTGAATGATGTGGCTGAGCAGCATCTTTTCGTTCTTGCGCACCCTTGGAACATCCTCCTTCGGTTTTTGGGAATGAGAATCCACCTTAGAGGAGGCCCTCTCCTTGTCCGGGGCATTCCTTGCCTTGCCGGTTATGTTGGCCAGTCGACGGACTCGGGCGACACATCGTGCTGAGTTCAGGGATCTCAGCTTCAGCATTCCGCGTTTCTAGTGAAGCTTTCAACAGGAATTTATTCTATGTCTGCCAGTTGTAAGTACATACATATGCGTATACTTAAGTGTATAAAAATATATATAGGTAGGCGTACAGACAAGTGTGTTACGGTTAGGGAAAAGGCAGCTTGTGAATGGGATCGGGGACATGCCCATCTGCCCAGTTTCATAACGCTTGAAGGTGCACCTTCGGTATCAAATACGAAAAAATAAACCAACTCTGGAGGTCTTAACATAAAACTGCCTTGGCTCCTTAAACGCAACACATGTGTAGTTTTTGTTGAAATCATAAAATCAAGTGCAAAAAACAAATTGCAACTTGGATATGCTAAACAAATATATCAAAATTGTAACCTTAAGAGGTTCAAATTTTAAAAGTATACAAAATTTGGGTTTTGCAATCATAAGGCGGCTACATTTTACCCTTATCAAGTTAATAATTTCTTGAAATGTTGACTTAAACGGAGATAATTTAATACATTAATTGTAAAGGCCGCCAATTGTCACGTTTTTAAGCCTATTATTGCTTTCGATTTTGTAATAACTAAAGGTTATCTTTAGAATGAGGCATAAATTCACCATGGTTTCTTCTTTACGCGAAAAAAAGTAGATAAATAAGTAGGAATGACACGCAGAAGTACAAAATATACAGAGAATTAATGATTAACGTAGGAGGACTAGGGGAATTTCGATGCTCTTGCGATAGGAATAATACGTAAATGACGATCGTCTGGATATGTCTCGGGTGTCATGGGGAGTCGTTGTTGAGCATTTCGTCAATTTCCGAGTTAGAAGGTAACGCGATTCTAAGGTCACTAAGGTGCTAAGAATGCCGAGTCCATCCTGCGGGGGTGGGGATGCTTCGGGGTTACATCCTGGCCTTCTATTCGAGTCTTGGATTGCAGCAGGTTTCTAGTAATACTAAGCAGTCTTCTTTACAACTGTGCCGCCAGTCCGGAGGCGGAGATGTTGTCGCCTGCGCCCGCCGTCTTTCTGGCCTCGCGGCACACCAGCACTGGCGCCACACAGATCTCGACCTCGAGACGCTGACGCTGCCGCTGGCGGCCGTATTCGATGTACTCCCTCCAGCAGGGCACTGGACTGGCAGCGCCTATTCGCATGCGAGGAGCGTCCTCCTGTGCTGAGGTGGCAAAGCTGTCATCCAGCACCTGCTGCACTGCCTCCGGATTGATCTGTGTGAATTGTGTGAGTTGGTAACTTTGATTTTTCTTTAAATACGAACTAAGGGAGACTCACAAACTGCGACTTGCAGACGTAGCGGTGAGCGGTGAGGGCCGCCTTGGCCGCCGCCGCCCGCGTGTTCTTCCACTGGGAGCCGGCTGTGGTAAGGATGGCCTGGTAGGCAAGCGTGTGCACATGAATCCGTGAAATGCGTCGCCTTCTGGGGTCAGCGGTGCTTCGATCGTCGAAGTTCTCCAGCAGGCTGATGAATACCTCCCGCATCTGGTCAAGGGTGTGAGCAATACGCGGGTTCCAGTCAGTGGCCAGCGTAGTGCGTCCGTGGGCCAGCACCTGCTGGAGGTTGGCCAGCTCCTGCTCGTTCATGCCCAAGGAGTCCACGTGGGGCAGGACAAAGTGTCGCAGCTGCTGCAGCAGCCGAAGCTCTACGTAGGAGGCCATCTCGAAGTGGTTAAGAGTGTCCGGAGGTTGGCTGGTTAGCTGCCGTTGCACTTGTTGTAGACGCGCCTCGCGTTCACCAGGATTAAACCTGAACATGTCCATCATTTGCAGCCCGCTGACCACCAGCAACTGGGGATGATAGACCTTCAGTGCGTCCGTCAGCTGCTCCAGGGCTCTAAGGTGCGGATTGTTTCGGTCGTTGTGCAGGATGTAGCGATTGGCCCGAGGCGCCACATAGGAGCCCCATGTGTCGCCTGCCTTGTACTCCAGTATCAGATGTATATCATCGTCCGGGATCTCGTCACCCGCCAGCCTAATCTCCTTGGGCAGGAGCGGACGCAATCTGTCAAAGATTACGTATTAAATTCAAGGTCAGTGGAAACTTATTGGTCTTGAATTATACTTCTTGGACATGTGGGCGCCTAGCAGGACGTCTGCTCCCTCCATAAAGAAGCGCACGGCCATCAGCGGTGCGTTGCCGCCCATGTACCACTGGATGCCACTAGTGTCCTTGCCCATTAGCTTTGCGTAGCCCACCAGTTGCTTGAAGAGCGTACCATTGGCCATTACCCTTCTGTGAGAGCGGAAGTTGGATTAAAGCTACAATTGTTAAAGTACCCCGAACCCGTATGCCGTACTCACTCCGCAGCAGCCCCGTTTTGAAAATAGTAGGCGAAGGATTGCAGCAGCTCGTCCTCGTTGTTGACGACCTCACGAGAGCCGGCGGTTGCCGCAGGGATGCGCAGGCCATAGAAGCGTCCCAGGAATTCGGTGGCGTTAATCTGCAGGCCAGAGAAGGAGATATATTTTAATAATATACAAAATATATAAATGACAAATATTATCACCTGCAGGTCTGTGCAGGCCCCGTAGCCAATGGCCACCTTTGGCACCGGCTGTACGGCAGACCGTTTCAAGGACCTAGAGAGACGGCGACAAGGAGTAAAGGTAAAGCCAGTGCAGGGTAATATCTCCCCGGATCCCCCTCACCCTTCGATGGCCAGCAGACCGGTGAGCAGGACCGTCGTCCTGTTGAGAGCCTGGAGTGAGAGGAACGCCTGCCAAATGATGGACACGAAGGCCGTGAAAACGGAGCAGCCGGTGAACCACCCCATGTAGCGCAAGGCCGTCATCTTGGGCGTCGTGCTTTATCCGGAAAATTTCTTATCAGAAGCTGGGTTTTGATAATAGGGTTGCCGAATATTTTTAAAATATCGTATCGATAATATTTAAAAAAAAATATCAATTTGAAATAATATATATCATTTTAAAATATCGATATATCGATATTTTTCCTAAAAGTGATTTATTTATATCGTCTGGCAACTCTGGTCGATGGTCATCGCAAAGTCTGGCAACTCTGGTCGATGGTCATCGCAAGGTCTGGCAACTCTGGCCGCTGGTCACCATTTTACATAGATTTTACTGTCATCTACATTGTATTTTACAAATTGTTTATAGAAGAAATTGAGAGATAGATGACGCCACAGAAAAAGTTCACTTTATTTTTATACAACAGGTGTCGCTTTTCAGCCAGTTTCTAATATTGATTTTATATTGCCAGAATTGCCAGATTGCCTATTTAGCGTCGTTTAATTCAAATTTCAAATCGTTAAAATTAAAAAAAAATTGTTCTTAATCATTTACATATATCGCACTGAGTTACTATATGTTTTAGCACGAGCTTCACTTAGCTTTTCAGCCTTTTTGTACTGCGCCTTAAAAATTGCCAAAAAATGTTGTTTAGCTAAAATAAATCATCAGGAGTCATTTTTAATAAAATTTAAGATTTGTATTAACAATATAACTTTTTGTTTGTGACCTGTGTTTATATGTTGTAGTCAAAATTTATTGTTAACTTTTACTCTACCCTAACCTCTTAAATTAGCTTAACCTACAACTTTCTTAGATCAGATCTTCTTTTATCCACCGGTATTCGGTCCACAAATATTTTTAAATATTTGTATGAAGTCTTGTGATCGTCCAATGTCCCATATTGTAACCATATGCAGCCATAATTTAATAATAATATTGTTTTTAGATAGCATGTACCTTACCTTTAGATGTCGCCACTGTAAGTTTTACAAAATGTCAAATTCAGAAAATAGTTCGATTAATCGGTCAGTTTTCGGGTGGCGATTTTAAACACAATTTTTCAAGTTTGTACCGACTTCTTGAAAATAGTAGTGTAGTGTAGGGAATTTTATAATCACCGCTCGCGTGGGCGGAGCCTCAAAAAGATACGAAATCAGTTATAATTGATGGGAAACGATGTGAAAAAATGCAGAATTCGCGCTTGCGAATTCAATGCTCCGAAAGTATTATTTTATATTTCTCCACTCTGAAATTTAATCAGGATATACACAAGCATTATGGCTACCTTTTAAAATAAAAAAAAATTTTTTTTTAATTTTTTATTAAATTTTAATTTTTTTATAAATTTTTTTTTTTTTTTTGTTTAGTTTAACTTATTGTGTCTTGGACACATTTTTGTATCTTCATTAGTTTTCTCAATATATGCGGTTGAAAAAAGTATCTTTTTTAAAAACGGGAAACTTTAGAAAATTATTTCTCGAAATTTCCAAGTATCAGATTGAAATACAAAAATACGTATCGAATATTTTCAAGTAATAAACCGAAAAAAAATATAAGAAGGAAACAAAAATTTGGCTAATTTTGCGTGGAACGCCCATATATGTATATGTTTGTAAACTACCAAACTACCAATTCGACATGTACTTTCCACCTAATATAGTTTAAGTTTCAAATATTATTAATTGTAATCTTAACCAGAAATGAAGATAGCTTTGGCACTTCGAAGTTTGTTACCTTTTTCCTCGATCCAGAAAATTTGAAATATTTAATATAATCTAAATTATAAATATGAGTGCTGAAAAATGTCAAGTTTCCTTAACTAACTTATAAAATATTATATTTACAGTTATGGCAGTTGATGATGATCAAGGTGCCAACTTTCCTTAACTAACTTATAAAATATTATATTTACAGTTTGGCAGTTGATGATGATCAAGGTGCCCTATACTTTATAGGGTGGGAAATGTCTCCTTCACTGCGTTGCAAATGTCTACCTAAAATTATAATACCCTGCAAGGGTATAATAAAAACTTAAATGTTATTTAACATTTTTTAAGAAACTTTCAAAAGATTTTTTGTTAATTTGCTTTTGTAAAATTCTACGATTTGTGGGAAAAATGCAAATGAATGGAAACGCAGCCGGTCAACTGAGTGATATCATGCTCAAAGCACGGTTTTGAGATCAGAGATTACCGTCGGCCCCTGCTTGGATCGCATCATCCCCTTAAGTGACATCTAGTGTACCTTATTCATGCTGAGCCGTTCTTAGTTCTGTCTGCCTACGTCACAAATCAGCAAAGAAACTGACTGATGTGGCTGTATTTCGTTGTATTTTGACGTCTCCTTCTTGTCGATTGGGCTCGTTGATTTATAACAAGTTGTTGCTGCTTCTTCTTTGGATTTGGATTCGGTGTTTCGCATTAATTGCTTCTTGCCGTTATATTGTATCGATACAAGGTTAGTCAATTGCACTAG
>VNJT01004436.1:0-41576 GCA_008042655.1 Drosophila burlai | reverse complement strand
ACATATATTTCGCCAATTTAACGGGAAAATTCAAAGATTTTGGCTATTCCTTATTTTTTTGTCAATTACTGAATTGTAGATTTTAGGAAATGTTATAAATAATAAATCAAAATCTTCAAAGAGAGCTTCTTATGAATGAAGTCTATTTAAAGAGTATGTTTTAAACGAAAATATTTAACAATAATTTAGCTTATAAAAGTTCGTTCTAAGTATTTAATAAATATGCATTTCAATGAATCACATTCATGAAGTTATACTAAAGTATAATTCAAAATCGGAACTGATAAGGCGACTGACCTGTGACTCCCCAATAAAAGACCGTATAGCTATAAAAGCGGCAAACTGTCAACTAACCTTATCAGTCTCGTCTTGAGTCTTCACACCATGGCCTCTTACTGGACACTTGCTGTACTTCTCTTGATCTCACTTTTCCTGGGAAACAGCCAGGCTACCTATTGCAAAATTTCTATAGCTCTATTTGTGTCCAACAGGGATACTGCGGATTGAATTTTATCCAAAATTATGAAAGAAGTTTCTGCGTCTTTGGCCATATATGTTGTCCCTTAGAGAGGGTAAGTGAAATATAAGTGATTTTATTTTTTTCCTAATAACTATTGTTTTCCGTATTTCCAGATTGCACCTGAAGGGAAAGAAGTGAGGATAAAACAGATTCAAAACAGGTACAACACAGTTACAGTTAAAACGGATACAATATTGAAGTAATGTAATAAATTAAAATTGTAATTGTAAAAAAAAATGCTCAACTAAAGTATATTAAAATCTCAAAAGGCCAAAATATATTTTATTATTTAAATTTAAGGGATTATTTAACAGAGTCGTGTCTCAACGAAACGAAATTGCCAGGTTGTTAGGAGAATTATAATTATTTGAAAATTCAATTATCAACTGGGGAAAATGGATTAGATATTCAGAGAAATTTTGAATAGTCTTTAAAAAACTCAGATAGCTTAAAAAGTGGTTCAGCATCGGATACTGATGAAGGATAGCTGCCCCAATTTGATATCTGTTGGATATTACAAAATAATTTAGCTTATGAAAGCTCTTTCTTGGTATTTAATTAATCTGCATTTCTAGGAATCATTTTCATAAAGTCTTTCTCTTTAATCTCTCATTAATCTTAAATTACTTGAAGGTTTCCTAGTAAAGAATTATTAAAAATCCCAACTGATAAGGCTACTGACCTGTGACTCCCTCGTATGGCTATAACAGCGGCAAGCTGTCGTCTAACCTTATCAGTCTCGTCTTGAGTCTTCACACCATGGCACCACACTGGACTCTTGCTGTTCTGCTCCTGATCTCACTGTTCCTGGGAGATTTCCAGGCCACTGGCAGTGAATATTGCGGCTTCGGTGCAGTATGTTTGTCAGACTGTTCAAGATCTAGAATTGTTAGTGGTGGTAGTTGCGGATTTGAAGAGACTTGCTGCCGAATATCGCGGTAAGTTAAAAAGATTAGCAATTTTTAATGACTTGTTTTAACAAATATGTTTTCCTTGTACGCAGCTTTGGCTAATTTATGTGGAAAAGAATATTCTCAAGAGAATTTAGTGAATATCCGTTAAAAATTTTTAATTCGCATAAAATAGAAATGAAATAAAAAGCTTAAAATTCTAATTAATCAATCAAACAACTAAAGAAGATTATAGCCAAGTCCCCGGTAAATAACCCACCAAGGGAGGTGCAGTTGAGGAAAAACAATCATCGATGTCGAACAAAAACAAAACGCAAAGAGCCAACTTTCTGCCAGCGAAGGAGGTCCTGCAGGGGCAAAGTACCGGGACTAGAAGCACGACGGAGGGGCACCGAGCCCCATTGCATACCCCATAACGTGGTAAGTTTGAATATACTCGCAGCCGTAAGATTCCCGAGTATATTAGGTAGCAAAATTTTTACGAGCTCATTATGGCTCATTTCGGCGATTGTTGTGATCCTTTTATGCGCCTTCGAATGGCTTCAAATGGTTATGAGGCTATTTCTCTGTCATCCCCGCGACACCCTCCATTCCTGCGCACTCGCATCCGCATCCGAGTCCTCCCCTGGGTCCCAGCTCAGGCATTCTGTGTCCTGCGTCCTGTGTCCTGTGTCCTGAGTCCTGAGTCCTCAGTCCTGAGTCTCTCTGTGCTCCCGACTCCTCACGATATTTAGTTTGCAGTTGCGACTGCGATTTTTACTTTTGCTTTGCTTTGGCCGCCGCTGCTGCTCTCGTCGCTTTTCTTGGGCTGCCGCATATTTGGAAAATGTCTCCGAATCGAATGGGTACAGAGAGGAAAAAACGCGGCGGGTTTAATTAATTAATATTCATTTAAAGAAAGTTTAGTAGGTTGTAAATACAAATTATTTGAAACTCAAAGTTCTGAAGTCGCTGGCATAAAAATATTATTATTTATAATTATTATTTATCCTGTAATATCTCCTTTTTAATATTTGTATTACCAATTTAAATCATATTTTTTTCAATCGTTGTAAATCCTTTTTCTCGGTGCATATCTGTGTGTAGACATCCGTGCGCTTTGTGCAAGTTTTTGTATCCATCGCTTGTTGTTGATTTTTCAGACTTGGCACCGAAACGCGGGGTTGAAAATGGCGGGGAAATTTTTGGGCGGCTGCGGGAGGGGTCTGAAAAGCAGAAAAGTAAATTTCTTCTTATAATAAGTTTATTTTGCAAACACTTGTGGCAAGGAACTTTGTTTGTTCGTCGTCGGTTTCTGGCTTAATCTACGAGCCGTTTGTGCGAATGTGGAAACTTTGACAAATATTTGCGAAACTTTCGCGAATGGCTCGCAAGACCCCGATCTATTTGCATTATGCATATGAATTTATTAGCATCAATTGGCAGCCATATTTACATTGACATTAATATCCCATTGAAAGTATTGGTCAACGGATGGAGCATTGCGATTCAAATGCGAATGGGATAAGGAAAACCGCAGCCCACAAATTTTCCGGCTCTTGGGTTGAATCACATTTTGAAGTCAGAGAGAATGGCGAGGCACACTGCAACTGCGACTAAATTATTATCGCTTATTATTTATCGTATAGACAAACATAAAAAAGGTAAATATATTAGAAAAATATATTAAGCCGCAGTTTAATAATAGGTTTCTTTAAAAAAATTGTTTGTATGATTTTAAATGGAAATAAATCGAAAAGGACTAATAAAAGTCTACTTTACTATATATTTAACAGTATTAAAAATGTATACAAATTAATCTATAATTATTATTATTTGTTTTAATAAGCCTATTGCCTTAAATTAAATTATCATATTTTTTTCAAATATTCTGCTGTATATATTATGGAAAAAATATTCCTCTTTGACTTTACCGAAAAGTCTTTCAAATACAATCTAAATTTTATTCTGCTAGCTGAAAGTACAAGTTTAAATGTATTTACGTATTAATTAATTAATTAAATCTGAAATACCCTGCATAAAGGTAATGCTTAAATACTTATTCAAGTTTAAAAAAAATAGTTCAATTCTTTTTGTTCTTTCTGTGACCTGAATAAAGCCCGCTAATAATTCAAGCATTCAAAAATAATGAATAAAAGAATAAAAAAGACATTTAAAAATCGTAATTATAATACAAAGACTAAAATATATATGTAATATGATAATATTCACTAATCGGTACCTAATAAAAATATATATGCCTTTCACCTTTTTTTCTTCTTTCTTTTATTTTAAATATAAGATTTTATTCTTAAATATTTAAGATTAGATAAATATTTTTAAGACCTCTAAATAATACCCCCACCAACTTCAGTAAAGTATAATTAGCGAACCAACTAAGAAACCAACATTTTCGTGACTCTGCCAGCGGAAAATCATGAAAAACTATCCGTTGAAAATGCGCTCAAACCACTTTCAAGCGAGCTGTGCAGCGGGCGACGTGCAACTGGCGACTGGCGGCTCGAACGGCGAGCGTGTTTCGCCACTCCGTTGAGTGAGTTGGCCTATAGGAAAAATCCAGCCCTCCTCCATGATGAATTTCCCGGAGCTGGCAGTCGCAGGCAAGTGAGCGAATTTTCCGTACGCGCAAATGATGAACGACAACCCCGAGAAAAGCCAGAGGAGAGAGCACCAGCACTCGAACATGTTTGAGTCCAGCGAGCGAATGAACGGAGTGTTCATCTGGTTCGATGCTCTCAGTGTTTTGGTTGGGGCCCGCGAATACCACTCAGAGCGAGTCGAGTGAGTTGGCGAACCACTGCGGGTCTCTGAGTGTTTTCGGGGCGAGCAAAGTCAAAACACTGGCAACTGCGATTTGGTGGCACATTCGTTCGATGGCAACGGTTTGGATAACAGGCGCGCGCTTTGTTTTATTATCCACATTATCAGCGGCATTATTGTTATTATTGGCCCTCAGCTCTGCAACGGCAACAATCGCCCACGCGTCCGCCCGTGAATGCCGCGCGGAAAAGCCGCTTTCCACGACTTCAATCAGCGAATCCCTCAAAATCGCCCGCGCTCGTTCGGTCAGCAGCCAATAAAACTATTAAAAATAAAGATAATAACCATAGTAATAATAATAATAATAGTAATTGCAATAACCATAAACGTAGCAATAATCGTAACGCTTACGGGCCTTTGATAGTGCCACCGCGAAAGCAAAAACAAACAAGTATTCAAATTAAAATTGAAATTCCAATTTCGATTCAAATTCGAATTCAATTAACAGCAAAGTGCAATTGGCTAAAAGTACGAAACCAAAACGCAACAAAGTATACGAAACACTTGTGAATCTCCAAACAAAAAACAATAGTGCGGCTTATATAATATTTATTTATTGGATCTGCAAGTTCAATAAAGACTAGTGCTAAGTGGAAAGTGCAATAATTCAAACTAACTTTTACAAAATATTTACAAAGCTAAATCGAATCCCCTTAACTTTTGAAAAATATTTTTAAATACAAAACAGTGCTTAAAAAAATATGACAAAAAATATCCAATTGGTTCTTGAGTAAATTTTACAAAAAATATACAACACAATTAAAAACTTAGGCCAGATTGCAACCAAATCTGAAAGTAATTTAACGAACTCTTAAATAATTAAATACAAATCTATTTACAAAAATAAAAATTTTAATAAAAATTTAAAAATATACTCCACAAACTAAAGACAAAAAATATTTAACATAAATACGTAACAGAAGAAAGAAAATTCTCGAAAAATTCAGTAGTGCGGGAAATATTTCCCTGAGGATTCAAATATATTTCACGAATTAAAACTCAAGGCAAATGAGCGCCAAAAACAGCTGAAGAAAGTCCAACCAAAGTCCCATCCCAAAAAGAGGCGCAACTCCAGGCGTAATAAATCGAAGAAGGAGAAGCAGCAGCTACCCCCCAAGGACTCCCAGCCCGTCTCGGACGGAGCACCGCCAAAATTCTCACCGTCAGCAACGCAATGAACTCGTACTTTGAGCAGGCCTCCGGCTTCTATGGGCATCCGCACCAGGCCACCGGCATGGCGATGGGCAGCGGTGGCCACCACGATCAGACGGCCAGTGCGGCGGCGGCCGCGTATAGGGGCTTCCCCCTCAGCCTCGGAATGAGTCCGTATGCCAACCACCATCTGCAGCGCACCACCCAGGACTCGCCCTACGATGCCAGCATCACGGCCGCCTGCAACAAGATCTACGGCGACGGGGCCGGCGCCTACAAACAGGACTGCCTGAACATTAAGGCCGACACGGTCAATGGCTACAAGGATATCTGGAACACAGGCGGCGGCTCCAATGGCGGCGGTGGCGGGGGCGGCGGCACAGGTGGCGGAGGGGCTGGAACAGGTGCCGCTGGCAATGGTGCCAACGGTGGCAACACACAGGCCAATGGCCAGAACAATCCAGCGGGCGGCATGCCCGTCCGCCCCTCCGCCTGCACACCCGACTCCCGCGTGGGCGGCTACTTGGACACGTCGGGCGGCAGTCCCGTTAGCCATCGGGGCGGCAGCGCCGGCGGCAATGTGAGCGTGAGCGGTGGCAACGGCGGCAACGGCGGCGGTGGCGTCCAGAGCGGCGTCGGTGTGGGCGTGGGCGTGGCGGGAGCGGGCACCGCCTGGAACGCCAACTGTACCATCTCGGGCGCAGCAGCCGCTCAGACGGCGGCGGCCAGCAGTTTACACCAGGCCAGCAATCACACATTCTACCCCTGGATGGCTATCGCAGGTGAGTGTCCTGAAGATCCGACCAAAAGTGAGTGTCCACTGTAGCACAAGTCCACTTAAAGTCCCTAAAAAAAAATACCTAAGCAACCCCTTCTGGCTTATCACTTTGATAGAATTCGATTTTGGAGTTAAGCTCTTTTTCTCCCGAAAATATAAAATTTTTTAATGGTTTTATATATATTTCAAATAGTGGTGTAATGATACATTTTTTTCACTTTTAACTTGCCTTCAAATTAAAAATTATGAGAATTAAAAAAAGGCATTTTTATGATTTTCTTATTATTCCTAAAGAAACCCTTGTTTAAAAATTTATTAATATAATTGTATTTTTTAATCATTTATTATGTTTGCCAAAAAATATAGAATTATGCTTTTAAGTGAAGACCTTTTTTGGGTTGTAATAATTTATGTATTTTTATTTATTTGTCATAGAAGAATTGTCTCTCCCAAAATCCACTTCAATCAAAGAGCCTAACCCTCAAGTTAAACCAAAGCTTTGTTGTTTTGCCAACTGTTATCTAAGTGAAGTCTTAAAATAATACGCCCTGGTTAATAGACTTCAGCTAAATCAACATAATTTACCCTGTGACTAGTTAGTGTCTTTTTTCGATAAGCAGACAAAGTCAACAAGTATTACAAAAATAATACACACACTTAAACTATGTTTAAAATCAAGAAAGTATTGGGTATTCCACATAATATAATATTAAAAATATTTATATTTATGTTTAAAATCAAGAAAGTATTGGGTATTCCACATAATATAATATTAAAACAAAATAAATCTAGGGTGGTTCCTTCTAATATTTTCGTTTACAAATAAATTTAAAAAAATTTTCTTTTACAAGAATTTATTTTAAAATAAATAATTTCCCTAGAAATACCTCACCAATGTGCCATGTTTCTTATAATTTATGAAGTGTTAACATGATTTTGTTAAGAATGCAAAATCTATAAACAAGAATTTATACAAAAAATCAAGATTTATCTAAACAGAAAATTATATATGCACAGAATCATGTTTCTGGATTAATTAAGAATTTGAACAGGAGACTGGCAGTACGAAATTTGTATCATCATCATTAGCTATCCAAAGTTTCCGTTGGCCAAGTGCAAATTATTTTCCACTTATTCTATTTAAAGCCAATCGTCGGTAATTTAAGCGATTTAATCACTCTAAGCAAGATCAGAGAGCCCGGAGCCATAAACAAGCCGGAAAACTGGCTTCCACCTGCCACTGTGGCGGCTTCTGCCGACACCTAGCTTCCAGCGCTCTCCTTCGGCTGCCTGCCTCATAATTTCCAACACTTTGTTTACTAATTTTTGTCACCTTTGCCTTTAATGATGCTCGGCGGTAATTGTTGCTGCGCTCTGGCAGCCCAAGTGAGCTGCAATTTGTGCAACAATGAGCGTGAATTATGGCATGCGGCTGAAGGGGCTGCGAGCCAAATGGGAGAAATAGCAGGGAACGCGGCAAGGCAGCAGGAAGAGAATCCTTTCAGGACACACACTGCGCACAGAAGTCGCGCTTATTACGGTTAACTACGCCATTATGTAATTACGTTCAGCACCTCGCCCCGGTTGCCTTTTCCCTGGTTTGCTTTTTCAGCCACCAACCGAGCGAGGCGAACGGCTTGAGACTTGGCCACGGCTCTGAGATTGCCGTTTGGGCCAAGAACAATGCCACTGAACAGGACCAGGAGTAGGTCAGGCGAAGGAGGTCTAGATCGAACATAAATTGCACTGAATTGGGCACTGAGAAAATAAGTTGCTGATTTTTAAAAATTTAAGTTGTCTATAAAAAATGAATGTCAATTAATTTGATTAATTTCACTTTAATATCGTATTGATTTATTTATTTAAATATTTTTTTATAATATTCTACTCAGTAGAATATTTTTTTAAGTGCCCACCTGAATACCCTTTAAAAATCAATCAAATTTCACTTATAGCCAACGCCAAGAGCTGGTTAAAAAACAATTAAAGTTGAACTAAATTCGAGAGCCCTGCGACAGGTTTTCCCCCCGTCGACTTGATCGATTCAGCGAGATGATCGGCATAATGAAATTTATGCTCTGGGCCAGGCCCAGTCCGAAGTGTCGGTGATGAATTGGCCAAGGTGAAAGATATGGCCAAAAACAGGGTGTCCTTTTATAACACACTCTGAAGTAGCTGGCAATCTCTCAGAGTTATGACACCTCAAGGGGAAAATTACCCCTAAGACTCATTAGAAGTTCTAACGAATTCTTACCTGAAGATTGCCGCAACAGATCTTACCTGAATCTACCTTTTTAAGTGATTTCTTATAAGAAAACGAGACGAGCTGCCCATTTACGATATTCGGCCAGAGTGAGTTGAGTTTCGTGGAGAGTCAGGAAACCGTGAACTTGGAACTTGTATAATCTGCAGCGGAATTATCTCGGCATGGAATCTACCAGTCATAGGTCTCCATTCTTATCTCCATCATTGCTATTTGTCAAGTAATATCGCCGATTTGATTTACTTGCAAGTATAATTTAATTTGAAGCGATTTGCTCTGAGCAAACTGATTAAATCTGTGGAAGGCAACGGAAAATCAAGTCATAAATAAATCGGCGCACACTTCCAGCGATCATCGATCATTTGCCGCTGATCCGCGGCCCGAAATGCAAACCGAATTCAATTTTATCGTATCTAAACATGGCTTCACATTTGAAAAACCCACATCAGAGGGTTTTTTTGTGGTGTTGGCGTTGCTCGCTATGTGGTTTGAGTGCTGTTCTTAACCCGTTGGCTGTGTGTGTTGGGTGCTGTGCGGAGCATTAAATCATTGTCCTGAAGGCTTTTAAGTCATTATCGATAAATTTCAACATAAATTCGTAAATTTGCTTTATTTGCCTGGACCGGTGTGTGAGGTTCACGTCGGCGAAGTGCTTTATGGCCGCGATTTCTGGTTGTCTGCCGCCTAAATTTGACCAAAGCACAAGGAAAAATTATTTTAAAAAATACTTAACTTATATTCCTTAGACTTGAAAATATGGAAAAAGTGTTTTTAGAAAGCTAAATTATATTTCAAAATCCAGGAGTTAAACTTGTTTGAATATTACCTTTCCATTATTAAGCATTTTAAAATGTCAATTAAAATATATTTCCTTCATAAAAAGATTCATAATTTGCCTTAAATTTGTTTTCTAAACTTTATAAATATTATTTAAATTTTAAAACCGTGAATTTTTCCAAGTGTATCTATAGAGTCACCGTAAAAGATAGATTTCATGCGGCTTGTTCTTTTTTTTGTTCCACAATGACCTTGAGAAATGCCTGCCAAACCGGCAATTGACACGTATCGAGCAATCATAATTCATATTTGCCGCAGTTCCCAAAGGCAGGACTCTCACGCTGTGACGTAATTATCAGGATGCCTTGTATCCTGGCCACTACCTGCAATTGTTAACAGCACGTTCAGAGGATCCTACCAAGGTCAATGGTTTTATGGCATCTTTAGACTTTTGAATTTTCAGTTCAAATGTCAGACAACTGCAACATGCAATTAATTGCACTTAAAAATAATTTCGCAGAAAGGAAGTGTGGCTGCAACTGCAATGATTATGTAAAAGGCAAAGTGCAAGCGAAACACACACAGGAAAGCATTTCAACGCGCGCTTTTAATCATTTTTCTCCCCGAGCCGCAAAATGCAAAATCAAAAGGCAAATCAAAACACAATTTCTGTGGCGGATGCTGCTGCCGACCTAGGGATGCCCCTCTCGGTTTCCCCTCCCAATCGATTCCCCTTTTTTTTTGCATTTTCGGGGATTGGTTTTCGGGTTCTGGGCCAGCAGCTTCTTGCATTTTTTTAATGTATTTTTAAATAAGGAATTTAATAAGCACCTTGGCGGTCCTCAAGTCGTTGGACTCGGACTGCGACTGCCAGTCGAGACCAAAGTTGCAAGACGTCGACGTCGACAACGACGACAACACAAAGTGGCCCAGACACATGGCCCAGCTAAGAAAAAAAATATATCTACCTTGAGGAGCTGCAGGGCGAAGAGCAATTTTGGGTTTTTCCCTCGTGTTTTTTTTACAGCGCTGTAGCAATGGGCAAAACTTGGAGTTCTTCCCAAAAAAATTAAGAACAATATTCAAGAAAAAACTTCAAACATTTCAAAAATTAAAACTATCTTAGAAAAATGTTTTTAAAGCAATATATATACTTAATTAACATGAATTATGCATTAAAAGCATTCTTTAATTACATTTTTAAAAAGGTTCGGATTTATTCGTATTTTTTCAGAGTTTCTTCATAAAAATCTATCAGGAAAATGTTTCCGAAATTATTTGTATTTCTAATTCAAATAAATTAATCTATTTATGTATTTAAAAGCAAATTTTCCATTTTAAATTTTCAATGTATGAATATTTTTCTGTTTTTGTTAAAGTTTGTAGAGTTTGCATAAAAAAAAACGTATTTCTATATTTCCTGTGTTTTTTATAGAAAATCTTTATAGAACATGATTTTGATTTGATTATTTCCAATTCCCATAACCTAATAATTATATACTTTAAAAAATACACACTTTTTAACGCAAATATAAAAGTTCTTACCAATAAAATTATTTTAAGGCTTCCTGTGTTCTTGAGTTCTTTATAAAAACATTTTTGTTTTTTATTATTCTCTGTGTTTTAGAAGGTTTTATTATTACTTTGATGTGTATTACAATCTAATAACAGATTAAATATACTACTTACATGCAAGTATTTGCGTTTTATGGCCTATAAATGAATTTATAAAATATTAGTGGCGCCAAGTTTTAGTCATAACCATTTCCACCAACCTAATGCCCCTAATAAAACGTATAAACCATTTATTTTTCCAATAATTTGATTAACGCAAATAATAACTAGCTGGAACTGGAATTATATATACTAAACACAAGTATATATAAGTAATGGTAATATATATATAGTTCAATCGATGATAAGGAATAATTACGGTGCTGTAGGCTTCTTCCGCCTTTGTGACATTCACCTAATCAATCATCTGTTTAACATACAAATGTCATGTGAACAAGCAGTTATTATTAATTACTGATAATTCCCGGGCCCACTGTGCACGTACGCCTTTTCTTAGCCAGTTGCAAAATCATGTTTTAAGGTATTTTTGATACCTAATAAAAACAACAACGCGGCCAGGAAGGAGCGAGCAGCCATGCCAAAAAGGGACAAGGGTCGTGAGTCTCGAAGAAGGGGAATTATGGGGGAGTATGGGAACATACTATATACATATACATCCAGCAGACGTTAGTGACCAAGGCACTGGTGCTCCCTCTCCCTCCCTTAACCCTTTGCTGGCTACGTCATAGCCATCGCCACTCGGAAGACGCCAACTCCGGTGCTCGACGCTCGACGGCGTGTTTATTATAAAACAACAAATCATTCATTATAACCACTTGTGCGTCTGTATGGGAAAGTGGCGTAAACATGAAAAGAAACACACACACAGACACAGTTCCATGTTGTTTCCGATAATATGCATATTTGCGTATTATTTTGATTTTAATAATGATTTATTTATTATTAATAATTCATTGGTGGTGGCCTCTTGCCGGGATCGGTATGGGAGATCGGATCGGATCGGATCGGTTCGTAGCGACTGATTGCGATCTGATCCCAGGTTCTCCGGCGAGTGCAAAAGCTGCCCCCACAAACTCATCTCACCTGGGCCATGGCCTCGGATATCGCTTGTGTAACGTCGAACTAGTAGGAAACGCATATTATAATGAGCTTCAATTAAGATAGAAATCTTAAAGACTAAAAAGACAAAGATTTATGGGTTCACAATTGTCCAGCGAGCGGCTTCAGGTGGTTCAGGCATTAGAAATACACGGAAAAATATAGGAAATATAATATATATTATAGAATTTTATAGATTCTAACAATAGTTCCTCAAAAATCTATACAAATGTAGTAAATATATTTTGTTTAAAATAAATAAACAAATACTTAAAACAAATATTTAAGAATATATAGTAAACCTTCATAAATCAATCCCATTTCTTGTTAAAACTTAACTTAAGGATCTGTTAATAATTTATTAATTTCAATAAAATTCTACATATTTTGTAAATATTTTTGTAGAACCCCTTTTTCTCTGTGTATCCAGCTACTACACATGCCTTGCCATCGCATAATGAGTGCTACTCGAGATCATTAAGCATATTTCTCGGCTCTGCACACCATTCAAAATGTTTCAGAATATTATATATGAATGTGGTATTTAACATTTGAAACTAGTTTCCTCTACCCACTCTTTTGTGGAAAATTAGGGCATTTGAAATTCGTTGGGGCCTCTCCATTCGTGAGCCTGTTTTTTGCCGGCAACCATTGATTTACGAGATCTGCCTTGGTCGAAATGTGGGTAACTGTTACCAACCATATTTTTCCGTTGTTGGGTCATCGATTCGTGTATATATATATATATATATACTACGTATACTATAATTTATAGATTACTAGTTTGATTTATCATCCAACTGCACTGTGAACTTGGTCAGAGCTGGGAATCCTGGGCTCCTTTGGGGCCACATTAATGTCAATTTAATGTTTCCTTAATGACTTCTTCTCGGGCCACAACTTCTCAGTGCTGTTTGTTATCAGTTTGGTCAGGGGAAACTGGGAAAGTGTTTATGCTAAATAGCTAACGAGTTTTCCACTCGAAAGTGAAGCTGTCGTCCGGCATCCAAGTTGAGTTGCGTTGCATTCAAAGTTCCGAATCAGAATCCGAGTCCGAATGCCACATGCTTGGCGTCTATTTATTTGGGTCGGCAATTAAGATTTATATCAGCCCCTTTGATGGGGCAATAAAAGGCCAAAGACACCGCAAGCTGCAGCCGGCAAATGTTCTCTTTCTCCCGGAGAACTTTCCCCCCTGAAATTCTCCGCAGACATTCTCTATTTCTCTCTCCGCTCATTTATGCGGCTGGCGGCTAATCCTCCCGCAAAGCGAGGCGTGCGCCGCCTTAAAGAGTCATAAAAATCATTTTCTCCCCCAAACCCTGCGGAAAACAGAAGAAGGTGTGAAAATCCACGGAGCGAGGGGTGGTGGTTGTTCTTTTTTTCCCCAGTTCCCAGTTTTTCCAGGGGGCCACCGCAAACTAAATGTTTAATTTTTACAAGTCGCGTCGCATGTAAACAGCATCACCCCGCTGCCAGCCATTTGTTTGAATTTGTCTAAAGTGGCGCTGGCCCTGGCTCTCCTTTGTTTCTGTCTGTTTTTCTTTCATAATTTTCAACTGCAAATAAAAAAATTACAAAAAATAAAACAACAAAAATAATCGACAAAAACCCTTCATAGTTTTTGGCAATTTTCGTTTTCTTTTTAATTTGATATTTTCTTTGTTGTTTCTTTTCGGCTTGGTCTGGTCCTCGGCTACGTAGTATCTGCTCTTTGTGTGTGCTTCCTGAAAATTACGTTTACTCAGGCGCCAGGCGCGCATATTTAAATACACACGTGTTTTATCGCTGCCATTAAATCATATTTTTATACTTTTACCTTTTCTACCGCCCCCTCAACGCCCCCCTTTTCGAGGCGTTGGCATTCCGGATTGTTTACATTTTGCACTTTCATGGCATAAACAAAGCCCCGGCGACGCTAAATATCGTGAAAAAAGGCGAGACATCCAGCAAAAGGCAAAAGCGATAGAAAGAGGCGATAATGCCGTGTCCATGAATCAGTCTGAGTGCGATTGATAGCCCCTAGTTCAAACTTTGGAAGACTCTCGTAGTGCCAGACGAGTTATCAAGAGCTATAAGAGTGCGCTTTGACTGATGTACTGAGAAACATCCCTTCTTGAATGGGAATCTTAGGCATTTTAAACTGATTAGAAAAGGGTATTTAAGTAGGGGAATGCCATTATTATTTATGGTGTGTTTATTGCACGGATCCGGCCTTTCTTAGAAATGAGCGGGGAGTTTGGTTTGTGGAGAGCTTAAAATAAAGTATAAGTATATACTTCAAAAGTTATTATACTGAATTAATAAAGATAGAAGAAAAAATCAGAAAAACTCTAGATAGATAGATACATGGATATATGTAGATAGATTATTAAATTATGATTAATAATGTATAAATATATTCATGGAAACATGGTAGCATATTAGGTTTAAAAACTAAATAAATATAAATAATAGAATTAACAAGAAAGAAGTCTAACTTGGGGAAGAATATTATAAATCATCAACATATTAATATAACAATTCTTATACCCTTTCGCTCATAGTTATCTCCTTTTAAAGATCCATTAAACAACAAAGCTTTGGTTGGCAAATCCAGAATCAAGCTTCACGTAACACGTGCGGCTGCTTAACCCTATGAAGCCCCCCTTTAAAACCCCTCTACTCCCATATCCCACTTCCATCTGCATCTCAGGGATCTGCAGAGATCTCTCGAGAGCAAACAATTTTGATTCCACATTTTTTAAACGTTTTCTTCTCTCTGCTTTGGCTTGCATTTTCAGGTAAGATAAGATCTGATTTAACACAATACGGCGGCATATCAACAGACATGGGTAAGAAAATTTCCACTTTTATTTCGTTACATTATTCGCTCTTAAGTTTCCGTACAAATTACAAAAAAAAGAAATAAAGTAGAGTACAGTTTAGAGAGTATGGAGCAGGCCTACTAATCCCTACTAAGAACCCAAAATACTAATCGGTGTTTTGATACCCTAGCATACATTAAGGTGGCGGAAAAATTTATGCACTCGCGCAGGCGGGGCTGTGGGTGGGCCGGGAAAACCTGGGGGCCGCGTGTGGAAATGATTGATTCCCTGTCCCCATGATTACGCTCTTTTAGCCGGAGCTCGCCATGTTCGAGCTGCCTGCTGCTGGCCAGCTCACTGCTGGCAATTAATATTAAACATGGCAATTCAATTGGCCAACAAACACGCACAGTAGAGGGGGCAGGAAGAGGGGGATCTCGGCCCGGTTGGACGCCTCGTTGAAACGGCTCCCTTTTCCCTATCGGACATCGCGCTATCAGCTTTTGTTCCCGCTGCCGATCGAGCATGCGAATTGCGTGTGCTTTTTTCCTACATATATACATACATACCCTGCAAAATGGAGATTATGGTAGTTTAACTGGAGGTATAAAAAATGTATAGTAAAGTAATCTGTAAGTTCCAAGGTCTCACTTTCTGGTGTCTTTAACTTTGTTGTGATAGAAAGTCACGTTCTTAAAATTCTAACAAGTTTTGCCCCATATTGAAGATTTTTAACTGAACTACTTGTTCACACAGTTCGTTTTTTGCTTAATATAATAATGTGGTCACACCTTCTCTATTTTAATTTTTATTATGTATTATCAAATGCTAAAACTTCCAATTCTTCAGCATGTACATATCTCATATCTCTCAGAAACTCCGGGGAAAAATAATCTCTTGTGTTGAAAGAATATTCTTCATTCAAAAAATTTTAAGATCTCAAATGCTACTTCTTGTAAGCCCCCATAAATTGTAGTGTATGCAGCATTCGGTCTCACCCTTCCTCTTTACTATATTCACCGCCAAACGCGAACATCAAAGCCCCAGAGCCACTGAAGGCGTTTATTTCAGCCTGTTGTTTGGGACCTTTTGATGCGAGGTTATCAATCAGTCTTGTCTCGCGCAGCTACTTCTTAAAATCCAATTACACACGTGAACAAGGAAGAAACTGGCGGGGCAGGGGCAGGCATTGAGGGGAGTGGGATCTGATCAGCAAGGGGCTTGAGCTTCTTTTTATTTTTGAGTTGGTTTTTTTTTCCAGGGCAGGCCACTCAAATTACATACATTGTTGCCGGCGCATTGAGGCGCAAAATTGCGGGGCCATCAACGAAGCCAAGCCACCCAGATTCAGATGCTGCTCTGGACCCTGGACTCGGCTACTTGGCTCCCACTTATTATTTATATTCAATTGATAATCTCGTGCAAATCGGTAGCTAAATATTGGCACAGGCGCAACAAGTGGGCAGTGAAGCTATCCCAGAGATCCATGATCGAAGTGCACAGGGAAAAATATGTATTACTGGGGAATGTATTCCTCGTAAAATGTATATAAATATTTCTACTACAAAATAATTAATTATGAGCTTGAGACCCTTTTTCTTAAGCAGATACTTTCCCCATAAACTTGATCACTTCTCTTCTTAATAACTCAAAGTTAAAGCTTTATTCCTTCAAGTGCAGCAGCACTTTTGGCACTCTTCGATAAGCCTCAGATAAGCCCAGCTACCGGCTGCGGATTATGGCCGGCACTTAAGGGGGGCGGGGTCTGGGCCAGGAGGATAGCAACGACTCCAACGACTCCTCTCTGACACTGAAGGCCGCCGCATTTTGGTCCGAACCCGCAAGAGATAATTAAATAGCGGCCTTAATAGAATTAAATGCCGTGTTTGCATTTCAAAATCCGCAACGTGCCAAAATGCAATGGCCAACGGGCTGACTGACACCCCCTATTCCTGGCTCTTTACCTGAATGGTCAGCCAGGTGGATGGCCGACCGGCCAAACAAAAAATGTCAATTTGGACAAGTTTTGATAATTGCTGGTGTCCCCCCTAGTAACCCAGTGTGTGTCTGTACGTTTGTGTGGTGGCTACTGTGCGGCACGCTGCACGTTGCATGTGGCCATGTTGCATGTAGCATGTTGCAGTTAATAATTATTGAAATGTGCGGCCTGCCAGGAGTTGTGCTATGCTCCTTGTGCTTCCTGCAGGTGCACTTGAAGAAAATCTTTATAAGCCGGTCCCTACATTTTATACTTTATAAGAAGGTGTTAATAAAAAGGTGTTTTGTATAGTTTAGCTTTGGTTTTTTTTAACACATAAATTCCCCTTTGGCTCATAACTTTCTCTGAGTGTCTCCCTCCGTCACTGGCTGCATGCTTCGTTACCTTTTAGCCTGGCCAAAAGGCTAACAATGCTTGCATTTTCCCACCTTTTTCACATAACTTTTTCTCTCTCTCCGCGCTCTGTTTTGTTTTTTGTTTTCCTCTCCCTGGCTTTTTAGGGTTTTTCTTTTTTTTTTTTGTTTTGTTGTTGCTTTGCTTTGTGTGTTTGCTGCTGCTGCTGCTGCTGGTGGCAGGGTAAACAAGTCGGCCACTTGGCCAACTCGTTACTTCCCGCCAACTTCAGCCAACCCCCTCGCACATACACATGTCGATTGGCGATGTCGAAGTTGTTACCACTTTGGACGCGCGGTTCGGCCCCCGACGGCTTCGGCTTCGGCACCGGCACCCCTGTAATAAATTCATATTCAAATTGTTAATTGAATATTATTTGTTAAATTTGCAAGCATTAAATGTAAATGTCAGGCGGCGGATGTCCGACGCAGGGGGGCGTGGCCCGTCGGGGGCGAGTGCGAATGCGAGAGTTCCTTTTGTTGTATAATTTCGCAATTTTCAGCCGATGTTCACTTTTAATTGAATTTATGCGATTTTAATGGGAGCAGGTTTTGTTTATGAAGGGGATTGATTTAGGGGGATGATCCCGCAAGGTGATTTCTTATTAATATTGAATATTTTGGAAATAGAGAAATAGTAGAGAATATATATTTTATATGTCCAATTAATCCAAAAAGTTCTCCTCTTGCTGTAAGGTACCATAGTCCTAGCAGAGATATCCCTTTTGAATGTCGGTCGATCAGAAACTCGGTCACTGTTCCGATGACCTCAAAAAATCGTAAGCAAATATTCGGAAACACCACCCAAAAAAAAAAAAATAAATAAAAAAAGAACCGAAACAAACAACTGAAAAATTCTTCCCCGGAGAGTTTTAAAATTCGCAAACAAATGACAAAAAGGTGGCAAAAAATTGTGCCAAATACGTATGAGTACTGTGAGTCCTCCGACTGCTGTTCGCTGGTCGTTGTGTCCTTGTCGTTGTGGCTCTGCAATTTCCATAATTCATATTCATAGACATTACACAATGCCGGCAAAACCAGAGGCGACGGAAAAAGGCGGTCGGGGAGAAAGGGATACCGATTCCAGACAAACAAACGGCAGCACCTGCAATACGGATAAATGTCCGTCCATCCAAAAAAAAAGAAAGAGAAATGCAAACAAAAAAAGTATCTGTACAGAGTGCAAAAATTCCGAACATATGCTGGAAGCAAAAAGGTAAAGAAAACTGTTGGAGCACGCTTTTGCATAAATTAGAAGAAGAATTCAGCCATTCATTTGATGAGCTTCAAATCACCAGCAAATTAGGCCAAGTATCTGGCAGATACATGCCACTCGCATCCACATAGCCTCATCCACATCCACATACTCGTAGCAATTTGATTTTACACACTTCGAAATTATTAACTGGGGAGCACTTGGTGTGTGGCAAGTGTAAGTGCTGTAAGTTCATAAAATGGCAACAGGGCACTTTCGTTTTTACCGTTGGCATTTGCAGCAGCATCTGCAGAGAGCGGTTGGATGGGAGGGTGTTAGGGTGTTAGGGTGAAAGGGGGCTCGCAAGGACACGCTGCCGGCATGTGTCGCCAATGGACATTTGGCCCTGGTCAGAGCTGGACGAGTGTGCCGGGGTTTCACAGGTTTCAATTAATGAATTAGTAATTTTGGCTTCATTGCCGTAATGAACACTTTGGGGAGGGATACAAAAAGGGAGAGTGTGTCCTTGCTAATTATAAGGACTAAAATCAGGTGTTGCAGGCTGTGGATAACTAGCAGGGAGATTGGATTATTAGTTATATAATCTAGTAAGGTAAATATACATATATAAAAGAGAAATGAGTTTGAGTTCCGTGTTTTTATAAAGGAAAAGTCTAATACTATATTCATCCATTCAACACTTAACTTTAATTTAGATCTAATAAATAAGGTTAGAATACCTCCAACACCATTAAATCAAGCTATAAATCAAACAAAAGACAGAAAAAGCATTCAAATCCGCTTTTAAGCCATAATACAAAAGCCCTTATTTTGATGGACAAAGCAAAAGCAAACTCACAACGCTTCTTTCCTCGAATTGTAGCTTTTAAATGCCGATTACTATTTTTGCCATTCAAACCAAGATATTATCACTAAACACCGTGTATTTACTTGCACTCTTCAAATAGCACAAAACACTTTCAACTCTGTGATAGCCACTACCGAGAAATGCTATCCACCATATCATTGTGTCATTAAAGTGTTTGTATCTCATCCATTGCTTCTATTTACTGTGCCATCAGGCTAATCATTGGTTACAGTTTGGCCAGAAGCTGAACTGGCAAATGGATCCAGCTCCAAGGGGAGTTGTAACCGAGGCCATATTTGCTCGTTCAAAATGATATTCCTATTCATTAGTCGATTTTACATTCATATCTTTTTCCGACTCACTCTTTGCACTTTTTTTTCTGCATCGATTTTGTGCGCTACGCTGTAGGTATGCAATTAGTCAATTAATTTGAAAATTTATTAACCGCCAAAAAGCAATTTGGTCCAGATCGGCGAAACAAAAAAAAAAAAATAATAAAAACACAAACACAAGGTGGAGGAAGGAACCGAAACAGAAACATAAACCGAAACCGAAAACAAAACAAAAGATCGCGAAATGCCGCCGGTAAACTGACCGCGATTTTGGTCAAGATCACGGCAAGATACATTCCGAGATCCATTCGAGGCGTTGGTCAGCGGACAAATGGTTGCGGAACTTTCAGCGAGTTAGGGATTTGATTTGGAAAAGGAGTCCGGGTTGAGCTTCATCCCTTTCCCCTTCTTAATATATATTTTTTTCTTTCCAAATTTGGTGTGTGGAAATGTAGTGCAGATAATTTATGGGCTCGGCGGTTCGGCGGAAGTGCGTGTGTATCTGGGAGATACGAATCACAGAGCGGCGCAGCGGCTACCGATTTTCTAGGTCAAAAAGCAGAGTCCGCGAAATAAATGACTTTTGTGCATGTCGCGGACTGCCAGCCGTCGGCTTGGCTTCGGGCCATAAATTCAGTTTTCAGTTGTGTGTGTTTGAAAAGTGTTTGTTGTCCGAGAATACCAACTCTTTGTATGATTAATAACGCTCTAAGCGAGCGCTCGAAATCTAAAACCTGCTTTTTGGGCGGCCATCATGATCAGCTGATCGCAGAGACCCGAAAAAAAAACAACGAGAACTGAAAGCGACATGACAGTCCAGAGGATGTCAGGCAAATGAAATGGAAATATCACTGCGATCACTTGCACATATCATGCCTGAGGTTACCTGAGTTCTTCCGCTGATCACCTGTGTGGGTGTGAGCCCATTTTGAAAATTCCTATCCGATAAGTTAGAAAAACTCTAGAGATTGCCACCTGATGCCCAGCCATCAGCGATCATCGCTTGCTCACCTCACAGGTATGCGCCAGCTCCCTCCCTCTCTCTAACTTACTCTCCCATTCTTCTGCTCTTTGGAGCTCTCTCGCTCACTCTCCCTCTTTGTCTCTCGCTCTCTCTCGCGCGCTGCTGCTGCTGCTCACCTGGCTCACCTGGTGATCGATCATCTTTTCGCTCAGCCGGTTTTTTCGGTGCTTGCTCTGCTATTAATTTATGTGCTCTCTCGCCGGAGTGAATCTCACCTTTATTCGAATTGGAACTTTTTGGAGCGGTTCCCTAGATCGTTTACGATATTCAGGCTTGTGCATTCATAATTCTGATTAGATGTTGCCAAGAAGTCTGTTATACAGGTAAGGCTCACCTGGAGACGTTAGATGAGCGCAGATAAGAGATTTAGTTGGGATTAAGATGTATGGTAGGGAGAATTTTGAAGAAGTTAGCTTGTGAGAGGTGTTAAAAAAAAGGGAATTAGAAAAATATCAAATCGATAGGGAATATAATAAGTTTGATAAGTTCTTAAGGTCATAATATATTAAAAACAAGGGTAACTTGTTAAGTTTCGATTGGGAATTGAGTAAATTTGCAATAAATTATGTAAATTCTAAATTCGAAAGCAAATCAATAAATGTTTATTAAACTAAATATATTCTATAAACTTGCATAAAAAAGGGTTATACACATTCTATAGGTCCTCCCCTCTTACCTAAAAATAGGTTTCTCATCAATTTGTACTTTCGAAAACCAATCCTTAAATAGAACAAACAAGAACCCACTCCAAAATGGGCATAAAATCACGTCCTCACTTCCAAAGAATTTCGAATAAGACCCACCGCAGTAATCTCAATCGATGATCTATTAACGAGTGACCATAAAAATTATGCAACTTTCCGTTGCAGCCACAAAATGGATGCCCATTGAGTGAGAATGCCATTTCCTTTGTCAAAGCCAGCCATAAATCTTGGGCATATTAACATGGACGTGCGATGAAAGTGCCAGCCAAATATGTCATTGTCAGTTGGGTTTTGGCCAGGAGAGTTGGGTTCTGGACAGGCCAGGGAGAGGAGGGAAATGGGATTGGAAAATCAGACGCCTCTGCGGCTGCCGTAAGCGTGTGGTGTATTGACACCTGAGATGGAGGCCAAAAGAAAGTTAGAGCCCTTCTTCGATCGATAGAACGAACAGGTAGGTAGGTGGTGGCATCGATTCGAATCGAATCGGTTTGGGCCATAAATCACCCATTCCAGGCTGAGCCTGATAACTGGCCAAAAAGTATTTCTGGGCCTGTTTATCGCACTCGATGCATTTTCGAATTGGTCAAAGTATTTTCCCGTATTTATGCGCAACTTTGTGGTGTTGCATTGTGTGTGAGTGTCTCTGACACAACATAACACACAAAACATGAACAAAATTTTGGGCGTGAGCTCACAGAAAGAGAGGGGTATATAGAGTAGAGAACCAGAGAGACAGGGAGAGAGAGAGAGACGGCAACGTGACAGGGCCCATAAATCTCTGTAACATGACACTTTTGGCAATGCCTTTGACTCCTTGGCCCACTGTACCTCGTTCAGCATTCAGCTAATTACAAATGAAATTACAATGGTCACAACTCCGATCCTCGGCGGCGGCTGCTGCTGCTGCTGTTCCTGCCGCCAGCCAAGTGTCACTTGCCGCTGTCATTTTCGTTTCGTTTTCATGTGTCACTTGGCATGGGTATAAGCCTGCCCCCTTACCACTTTTGGGCCCTCTTACCCCTTGGCGGGTCCAGGCCCTGTCCTTGTAATAAAGCAAAACGGCTGCGCATGCGCGCAAGTCACTCAGCAACAAGGCACTGCGAGAAAACTAGAAGAAAAAATGTAATTTACTCAATTGAAAAGTTCTATAAAATATAATAAATATTCTCAATTAAAATTTATGAGTAATTAGGGCTTTATTGTGCTTATTTTTATGTTAAATTTAATTATAAGGCTTAGCTAAATATTTCTTGTAGTGCCCTAAAAGCCACAACAAGCGCGCAAAGCCGCTGCCTCTGTCAGATTTTGTGAGTGTCACTTGGGCTGCTTTGTTGCCAGGCTGCCTGCCTGGGCCTCTCGAAACCTCGGGATCGCTTCCCCGGGACACAATACACCACACCACACCGCATCAGACCCGAGACCAGACTCTTGGGTGTTATCTGTCCCGTCGACCGTCTTCAGTTTCGAGCGTCTTTCAGTTGCATCTCCGGCTCTGAATCCGAATCCAAATCGGAATCCGACTGGCTCTGCGGCCTGTGTATCTGTATCTGTATCTGAATTCCTGCAGAAACACGCGAAATGCTCGCCGCGGCGTATAAAACTGTTAACTAACTCAATTTTGTAGCTGTCAGTTGGCCAACTTGGGCTCCGGAGTTCAGCATGGGTTAATGAGTTGTTGTTGTACACATGTCACAACAAATTGCCAGCCGTTGAGCATAGCAGCAGCGCATCGCCGGTTGAGTCATAAACAAATCACTTGACCCGCAGCGAAAATCGCACCATCCGACGGATTCAGAGCGGGCCGCAGGGATCTCGAGCAGGTATTCCAGAGATAGCTTTCAGCACGTGTGATTTCACGGATGCACGCGCACATGTCTGTCACACAAATGTCACTTAGAGTTGCAAACGCCGCGGACGCTCAGCTATTTCATAATTTGGCGGGAGCTAAAGGTACTTGACTTGACATTGACTGGGGGGAATACTATATACTATATATGTGGGATTTATGCGAAAAGCGAGTCCGGAAATTAAGTATTCACAGCACACTCGAGCAGCCAAGTGACCAACAAGAAATGGGGATCTAAGTGTTGAGAGAAATAATATATAAAAGGGGTTTAAGAAGAATATAATGCATATATTTATGAAATGAATTGAAAACTGTTTAATAATGTTATGAGAAAATATATTGAGAAGCATTTTGATATTTTTATTTTAGTTTTTATAAAATTTATAATGATATAAAAACCTAATTTTTATAATTAAATTTCTCTGTGTAATATAATTCCTCTTTCTTCACCTCCTAAAAACATATCTCATAAGAAAAACTCAGTTTGACAATTCAATCAGTCTGTTTTTGCTATGGGAAGTTCTGGGCCTTAATATATATAGAAAATAAGAAATTTGTTAGTTGTATGCACTACAACTGCTACAGTTGCCTTTATTTTGTTTGTTTTGTGTCACTCGAAGGGTGCTAGAGAGGAAAATGGTTAGGAAAATGGGCAGCAACGTTGACAACGGCAACAATTGCAGCCACAACAGTAAAAAGGGGGGGACAAAGAGTCCTCACGCGGTAATTCTGGCCAGAAAGAGTTTTGCACACACACACACACAGTCGCACACTCGCACTGAGGCAACCAAACTTGAGGCCATAAATTTGCAACGGATCACATAAATCACATTCAAGTGAAGCTTAACACACGCGCCCAAGTAGAAGAAAAACACACAAGCACACACAGACTCGGGCACATTGCCACCTCTTTTATGCAAGGCGCAACCAATGTGAGTGTGTGTGTGTGAGAGAGGAAAAAAGGCACAGCTAGGAGCTCTAGAAACCGTTATAATGAGAATTCGCAAAGTGTCCCCAAGGGGTCACCAAAGGTCAGCTTAGTTCCATACTCCTAAAGTGCAAGAAACACTGTGAGAGTCATAGTTTTAGAGATAGCACCGTAGAACTTTAAGCGCATAATCAGATATATATTTTCCACTTTAGAACCAAATTACATATTTATTGCTCTAATATTTAAGGCACTACAGAGATTTAATGAATTGTATCTCCTGAAATGCAGCCAAAAGGAAGTCTAGAATTTTTTGGTTAATAGTAACCGGGTATTCTTTATAATACTTTTTATTTATTCTACAAAAACCTAGAAACTTTTGTGAAACTTTTTATTAAAAGTACACCCAATCCCGCTCTTCATCTTAAATCTTGCCAAAAAGTAGGCTATGATTTTTGGTTAATAATAATCCTGTATTCCTTATATTATTTTTTTTTAAATTTTAAAAAATTAGAGATCAAAATAATTTATTTAAAGTGCACCCCAAACCCCCTTATATCTGAAAGATACTTATTAAATACCATTGACAAATTCCAAATTCCATTATTTCCCCCCTCAAAACCTCTTGTCTATTAAGCAACAGCTCCTGAAATTCCCCACACAGCTTGGTAAAACTTTCAAGCCAAATTAACTAAACGGTTAAGGCAACAATTGCAAATTGGCAACAAATTCACAGATCATAAAGTGCACAGGACTCGAGGTGGGACAACAATTTCGGCTGCACTTCCATCTGCAACTTCCAGTTCAGCTCGGTTCCCAGCATCATTTGAGGAACTTTGCCATTTGAACTTGACATTTAGCACACGGTTCGAGGGGACTTCTTTGCAAAACAATTGCAGGCCACAGCCAACCGACGACAGAGACGGCCAGACAAGGGGCAGAGGGAGCAGGAGAAGGAGAAGGAGAAAGAGAAACAGAGAGAGAAGGAGAAATGGAAAGAGAGAAGGGAAATGCACTTTTGGCATTCCTCGACTGCCATGGAATGCCATCACACACACACACATGTCCTGGCAAAGAGGACACAAGGAAACACTGTTGCAAGGGTGCGAAAGGGAGCGAAGGGATGCAGAGCAACCCCCTGCCAGCAGAGAGAGAGAGGGAGAGAGAGCGGGGTGAGCAAGAGAGGGAGGGTGAGTCCGGCCCAGACGACAGGCGGCCATTGCAGCACCTGTCGACTGTGTCGGCCATGCGGCAGGGTCGCGTGCTCTGCGCTGCGCTGCTCCGCTTTATTTGCTTCCCGGATTTTGCGCCATTAACAATATGGTTCGGTATTGGCAGAGGTAACGGTAGAGCTGGCCAACTCCACCCCTTTGTGTAGTAACTCTAAGCAGTGATGACCAATATATAGTTGAGCTTTATTGGAAATGTAAAAAAATGGTTAAGAAAATTGATCTTGAATTGAATTATCTAAATTATCTTAAAGTTAATTATCTAAAAGTTATTAATCCATTTCTACCTATCATCTTGTTACTAACGATAGGAGTTTTTTATGATAAATAAATATATGAAATTAAATATATTAACATTTTAAATATTATTTTTTTTATTCCAATAATATATTTTGAGTAATAAATTTAATTATAAATTATACTTAAATTATACTTATACATTTTCATTTAGATGCCACAATTAACACAAAAATCTCTTCGGCACCTCTATGAGTTTTTTAAGGGTTCCTTAATTAAAACAACAATTAAATATTTTTTCATGCATACGAATAATATATAATTAACCTCATTTAAGTGAACCAAATTTCCTTTTAAATTTAGCTACAAAAAATCAATTCCGACAACCCTATGCCTTCAGTCCCTTAGAAAATCGGAAAATGGTTTTACGACGTCGAGTTGCTTATAAATTAACCCATTGGCGAAATGAAAATATTGTCTGTTAATTGATCAATGTGTATGCAACGGAGAGTGCAACTGCAATTGCTGCTGCTGTTGTTGCTGTCGTGCCATTTCGCATGTACCGCCCGTGCATTGGTGTGCGTAATGCAGCTAAAATTTAATTAGATTCCATATTAGCCGCTGCACCAAATGCGCTTGGTTTTGGCTTTATCATCGGCAAACACACGCACACCATCGCCAGGCCCATCGTATTTTATGTCGTACGTGCAAATTTATTGTTATTGAAATACAATTGCAAAATTAACTGTCAAAGTGTGCGACCCATCGTCAATGTACTGGCAGTCGCATGCCATATGTTTCCCCCATTTTGGCAGGGGTTTTAATTATGGGGGGGGGGGGGTGGGGGAACTCATAAACTCATGAATAAATAAGAATTTAATCTTTTAAAGAGTATTTCTATAACAAAAAAATATATTTTCTATCTAACAAACCAATAAAATATAATTTTTGACAAAGAAATATATTTTTTAAAACTTAATAAAAACAAAAGAAATGTCTTATTTGTATACATAAATAAATAATTATTAATTATATTAATAATAAAATAATAATAAATAACCACAATCTTTCCAATTTTTTAAAATAAATGTCTTTATGTCTAAAATAAATATTATTTCTTTTATAAATTATCAAAACAAATTCAAAGACTTTGATCACCTCACTGTAAGCCTCGACCTCTTTCGTAGTACCCTTTGCTCAGGCCATGATTAACGTTTCTCTTATGCACTTGTTAGGGCTTTATTTCGATCCCTTTTCTTTGGCTGGAACCAAAAGTTGCCAATACCCTAAATCAGTGGCCAAAACTCGCCGCTGCTGTGTAGGTTCCGCCCCCTTGTAAAACCCCCCCAAAGCCGCCCACAGCCCCATCATTCCCCCTCTACTATTTGCGCTAAACGAGCTTTGCATATTTACTGTACTAGCAGCAGACATTTTACGATATATTGAGAATTATTTGCAATATATTTCGCAACGGGCAACAGCAGCAGCAACAAGGACGACAAATGTTCCACCGACGGCAGCAGCAGCAGCGGCAGCAACAACAAGTGCAGTGTTCAGTGGAAATGCAGGCAGGGAAAGCTTCTAATTCCGGCACTGAAACCATAAGTCTTTGTCGCATTGTACACACACAGATATTTGCAAATACACTCGACAACACACACACTGAATGCACTGGGAAAATGTCTGGAAATGGGAAAAATTTTCACGAAAATGTTAATATATTTTCCAAGCAAGAATATATTTATTATGAGATCATTATTAAAGTAAATCTTTCATAGAACTATGACCTAATTTATAAAATAATCTTCTGCTAAAAAATACATTTTTTGATGTTTATGTTTAATTCAAAATGTTTTGAAATCTTTTAAGTTGTCTGTGCTGTTCTAAAAATGATTTCCTTGCCGTAGTTTTTTGTTCTTCTTTAAAATAATGTAAAATTAGGCAAGATCCTTTTTTCTTTCCCCATTTTCTTCCTGTGCACAGTGTCAGAGGGGACAGACAGTGGTGAACTGTGCCTTTGTATGGGTTTGGCACCCGGCATTTCACCAACTACTACCGGGCTATGCCGAAGGTCCTGTGGGTCCTAGGCCTGGGCATTCGGGACCCGGGATCGAGCCTGAACTTGCGCCAATAACTTTAGGTTCGATACACAAGTTTCGCATATAAATTCGAAACTTATTTTTCTGTTTTCAAAGATTTTGTTTAATTTACGTAAATTTGCATAAGATACAATTGCGAAATCCTTGTGCCTGCGCCGGCTCCCTTTTTCGCCTCTGCGGAGTCTGTAAATTTGTGCGAAAATTGAGCCAAAGTTCAGCCGAAGCAGCAGCAAACAATTCTTTCTTTCCCTCTCTCTCTCTCTCTGGTTTTTTTTTTGTGGATTTTATTGCCATGGCCTGGACTAAATTTGAATTCAGCTCAAATTGAAAGTTCACCAGCACACATAGCTACATATATGTGTCCCCGGCCATACACACTCTCGCACAACTACGAACACACCGATATTTATGCGTTTTCGAATGCAGCTCAACTCAGCTTTAATTTAAATGGATTTCTCTGGCAGACATATGGCAGCATTTGCAATTTCCAGCCGGGAGTTGGGTCACCGAGATGAATGGGGAAGGTCCATGGGTCGCCATCGGTGGACTGACTCCTCCACTGACTGTTGAGGATTGATTGTGCTTGTTGATATTTTGTCAAATAACGCAAATAAATACACAATTACACACTCAAGTGAATCCGAGGCAGCATTCCGGTTGCCCCCGGGGGGTGGTTCCGGGGGGTTAAAGTGGGCGGACTTCGGAGTCATGGGGTTAAACCGAGCATGGACGTGCCTTCTCCCTCACTCGCTGTGTGTTATCCTCGTTTAAAGGATTTTCATTTGTTTAAATGTGCTTTATCGAAAATGGCCAAAAGGCCGCTGGCCATTGCTGTTGTTTCAGCTTCTGTCCCTTGTTGCCATGTACGATTTATGCTCGGTCCACAGTGGTTAAAAAATACAGTGCTTCGAGGGGTTAATTACGGTTGCTGGGTATCAAGGAAAATAATAAAAATTGTGGAGTTTCAAGAGGTTAATTATGCTTTTAAATGTGCGCTTCTTTAAAAAATTAAATTTTCAATTATATAAATTCAAGGATTAAATAAAGTGCTTTCTATTATATTATTAGCAGGCACTTAGATCATAAAAGTTGATTAATATTACGGAAAATAATAAAAACTGTGGAGTTTCTAGCGGTAAAAAATATAAACTTTTAACAGGGTTTTCTTTTATATTCCATTATTTAATTTAATTGAAATGTTTCCATTACATAATGCTTGGGGCTTCAGGATAAATTACTGTTGAAATCTTATGGTTGCCGGGTATCAAGGAAATTTTAATTGAATTATTTGAATTTAATAAATTGAAAAATTAAATACAATGTTCTTACCACATAAAAACCAGGAATACGACCATAAAAACCATTGCCTACTTATTGGGGTGTAAGATTAATTTAGTGTTACATTCAGCAGAGGCAACTGTGTTCGCTATATTATTATTTATATATTTTTTCCTTGCTATTTAAATTAAAATATTTATGAAATATTTAAATTAATAACATATCCTTAATTTCACCACTGTAAAATCCCAACAAAACTAACTCCAGCCAAATTGCCCCACTGTATCCCCGACTTTTGACTTTGTCACTGCTTTGTTTTGCTCTTGCTGTGGCTTTTTTCGGCGCACGCCCGTAAATTCCAATGTAAAATGTTGCATTTATCTTGTAAAAATAATAAATCCAGGCAAAGGGACTTTACTCTCTCACGCTTCGCAGCACAGCGAGTAACAGATTGTGCTGCCGCCCATCTAAGGGATGCGATCGGCAGAAGGGTTCGAGATGGGGATGAGATTTGGGAATGGGTTCGGATGCTCAGCTCCCGGGCATTGTTAATGGCCAAATGGGTAAAGAGACGTAAATTTGGCTAATTTTATTAACCGTCAATACGGAAGCCAATAGAGTTTGTTTCGGGGAGATATACCATATATATATAGTATATTAGGGCGGGGGAAGTGCCAACAAAAAATTAGTCAGCAGTCAGCAGTCTGTCCGCCGGCCATTAATTTAATTTATTTATTGGCTGCCGCGCATTTATTCCGATTCCAATTCGAAAATCCCGAACTGCTCGACGCGATAAATTCAGTGGAATGCGAATGTGAAAATTGTGCTTCTGCATTTTCCACTGCACATGCACATGCCGAGGATTTTCATTATAAAATATTGCAGAGCGGGCGGGCGACTGTCGCAAAAGAGTTTGCAATTTATTTTAAAATAAAAGTATCTAAAAGCATGACAAATAGTGTGAGATATGTTTTTGCGCACTGCAGCAGCCGGTCGGTCGTGCTCCTGCCCCGTTTCGCCCCCCATCCAGAGACATATGATGGGGCGCCGCTGATTTATTTGCATACAAAAGCGCAGCAGACACACACAGCAAAAACAACGAAATTCCCTCGGCCTGATTCCTCCCTTTTTTCGCTCTGTTCTTGCTTTTTTTCTCATTTTTTATTTCTTTTTTATTTTTTTTGCGTTACGCCCATTTTTGACGCCAACGGAGAAGCGTCGATTGAGTTGGCTGCAGTTGCCAAAGTGGGCAGGGGTGTGTCACGAGGGGGATTCGTGGGGTTTGAGGCGACTGTGGGATGACAAAGCAGTTCATGAAAAGTCCATTCAAAAGCAAAAATCAAACGGCAAGCAAACTAAAATGAAGGCAGAGTGTCACTTGGACAGGAAACGTGTTTTTAAATGAGGCTTTTTGTTTGCGAAATAATTATTTTAATTTAAACTAACTCATAGAAATTTATATTCCTTGAAGAAGATTATATTTGAAAAAGAATAAATACAATCTTCTTCAAGAAATATAAATTTCTTCAAGAAAACATATTTTTAAGTAAGGGGTTTTGCATGGGAAATATTTATTTTTGCAGAGAAATATTTAATTTCATTGAAAAGTTAAATAAAACTATAATCCATAAAAATTGTGAAATTTATTTTTCTTCAGTAAAATGTATAAAAATCATGTAAAAATATTATAATTAATTTTAAATATATTTTTCTTCAAGAAAGCTTTTCATGTTACAAACACTTTTTTTAAATGAAACCAAGCTACAAAATATACCATAATCTTTCCAGAAATGTACCTTTTTCAAGACCCATCCTCCCCTGGTTGTTTGTCTGCCCGCTCAATTCATCATTTGGCAACATTTTGCTGGGCGCCAAGTTGCATTTAGTTGTTATTTATGCAAATTTTACATGCTTCAACTTTTCACCAAGTGCGTCGTGTCGTTTTCGATTATTTAAAACTTTGTACGGAATTTACTAGATTGCGGGGCTCCGGAGGAGGAGAAGTCTCCTTTTTAATGCGCACACCTGACGCGCTGCTCGAATATCCTCCGCTGGGAGCTGCTCCCGAGCTCCTTGGTCCTTAGGATTAGGGTCTGCCCTCCGTGCATAATTTTGTGCGCTGCTGTTGAGGCAAATAAATTCTTGAGACGGCTAAAGTTATTAGATTAGCATTAGAGAGGACTTGGGAGCAGTAGCAGGAGGAGGAGGACAAACGTCCCGGGGCCGAGCTTAGAATTATGATTTACCTGGGGTTATTTACATGCGCATAAACGAAATACCTCCAACAGCCTCAAATTGCGCAAATTTATGAAAAACTTAACTCACTGCTTAGCGAGTCATGTGGCTTTTATAGTTACCCCACAGACAGGCGCGGCAATTTAAACATTTCTTTTTTTGTTTATATTAACAACAAAAAGTGGAAGTTTTCAGTCTCAAGGAGCAGGATAAGTTGCCTTCAATCACCAAAAATATTTTGTGACTAAAATTGTGATATTTATATTGTGTTTTTTGTTTTTTTTTAATAAGAATCGATTTTTTTATTGGAATCTTGGTTTTTAATTTTAATCAAAATTATATTAATGTCGTCTTTCAGTCCCTTATTATTTCTGTAATTTGTTTCCAATCACTTTACATTAATAATTATACTAGTTTATTTTATTTATATTTATAATCTTACTAATTAAATATTTATGTTTACCATATTTAATACATATGTAATTAATTAACCTAGCATAATATTATTTCTGTAGCCTTATTCAAAACTTCATAATTTCTTCGGTTTTTGCTTTATTTTTTACTAACATGTGAGAGGCACCTTTGCAGCCATTGACCTTCATAATTAAATACCTTTTCTCTCTATTTTTTGCAGGTAAGAGATACTCAGAATCTCTTGCGGGCTCACTTCTACCAGACTGGCTAGGTAAGTCAACGTTTTGTTATATTTTTTGTATACCCTTAGCTTATAGTTTTTACCCATGATTTCTTTTTTGAATTTTTGTGAGAAATCCTACTTTGAATTTTGCCATTTTTTATTCCATTTTCAATATGTGTTGCAAAGCCATTTTTCTTTAGTGGAAACTGTGTACGTTTTTGATTTTGAGAATGCCAACTGTCCCCAAAACCCCAGACATATATTTCGAAAGCCACAAAAAAACACACACAATACTGAAAAAACGAACCCAAAACCAGTCCAAATACTCTCCAAAAATCTCCAAACTCCAACTCCAAAAAACATTGAATCTATCCGAATCGAGCTTCTTTGATTTTTGCGTTGATTTTTTGCTTTCTATTGTTGTTGCTGTGGAATGGTGTTGCAACATCATGACATCATCATCTTGATCAATCATCCCCCGTTTGTCTTCATTTCGTGTCAGTCAAAAGGAAGCGTATCCTGCCAGAGTTCGAGAGGTAAAGCATAAAGAAATTTTCAAATTCCAATAAATCTTTTGTAAGTTCTGTGTTGTGTGCCTACTATATGTACTTCCAATCTATACTCCCCTAGAAACTACTGTACAAACCAACATATCTACGTCTGTCATAGTTCAGCATGTGCATGCATCCCAAATAGGTGTGTTGTTGGCCAAATAAATTAAGCCACTCTCTGTACATATAATATGGCAAATTATCAGCTCGTAAAATTTGCCCAAAACAATTGCCAATTATTCAGTTTGTCAACTCAATCATACGAAGAAGTAACACATATGCAGAGATAGAAAATGTGGAGAGAAATTTATTTTATTTACAAATTAATACAGTGATTTGACTTATTGGCTAATTTTGAAAGAGATTTAATTGCATATTCAATATTTTTTAAAAAGAATGTTAGAATAAAGTGTTTTTAGCCAAAGAGAAGAAAAAAACAATTTTATATAGCATAATAATTGCTATAAAATAACTATCGATTGCTCAGTAAATTTTTGAATTTAAAACATATATGAAGTGTGATCATTTTCGGCTTTAAATTGAATTTCCTTCAATTAAATTCAGGAAAATCAATATAATAAGAAAATAAATATTATATTTCCGAATTTTAAACTTACAACACTATGAAAAACTTTTAATTTGACGCCTCATGTATTTTTATAAAAATATTTCAAGACATCAAGCATGTTTTATAATTATTAAAGAGATTATAGATGACTCCAACTCAGTTATTTTTTCCAGTGCATGTAACTAGCAAAAACTCACACACAGAGACACACATTTTCCTTTGGGTTTTTCGGTGAGCAATTAAAAGCCACCCACCGCCCATCGGAGTTGTAGGAAAAGTATCACTTGGCACGCAAAGAAAATCAGCGAGAAAATTGGTGATGGCTGGCTGCGAATTTTACAAAGCGTATCATTTTGTTAGCAGTTTTTCAGCAGGTTGCACTTGACAAGAATCGCCTCGGAGCACGCCAATATATGGAAGTGGCACTGTGGTGCAACCATTGCCACAGTGGTACCTCCCCCGCACAGCTAATTAAACACACATTTCATTTACTTCGTTTAGGCACTCGAATCGCTGTTAATTCCTGTTTTTAGTTATGTTAACAAAACACTCGACAGACAACGAACATTTAAGAGCCACCACATATCGCAAATGTGCAAACTCTGCGATTTTCTATATATATTTATATATATATATATGTGTTTATGGGCAATTTATACAATCGCATAAATTACCAGGACAAACATAAACAAACTTCCTTCCACCGAGAGGCAGAGAGAGTGCCATTTGCCAATCGTAATCAATTCCTGTCCATAAAAAAGGAACAGGGTCTGGAGAGTCCTGTCGCCGACAGTGACAACAACAAGTACGGTTCCAAGTCGGTAGCCATAGCCGTATCCGTATCCGTAACCGCCCTCCAGGCCACCCCAACCTAAGCCCAAACCCATTCCAGCGCATAAATATTTATCTGAAATGTTGAAATCTTCAACTGCAGAAAACGTAAAATCCATTAGAAAATTAATAAAGTCTATGGCGGCGAATGTTTTCCAACGAATGCGGTTTTCCATTCTCGCTCCCCCACCATTGCCCATTTCCCTCTGGCTCATTTTTTGTCATATAGAGAAAATTTGTGGCTGTTTTTTTAGGGGCAAAATGTGTATATTATGCCGACGCTAATAGAATAAAATCCAATCGATTACAATAATGTTTCTCTGTCTGGATAATGTTTCGGGCGAAGTCCTTGCTGTCAGCCTTTTAAGGATATAATCCATTAGAACATTTAGACGCAGATGTCATAGAGGGCATAAGGATGTTTTCGTTTATGAAATAAGTGGATATCTGCTTTTAATTGAAATTTATTTATGTAAGAGGAACTCCTCCTTGGAAATGTGATTTACAATTCTGAGAAATAGCTAAGTGTATAAAGTTATACAAATCGTAACTAACTGAGAACTTTATTTAGAAATTCAGTTAAATTCAGGCTCTATCTGATCTCTAAAACATCAAAAATCAATTCAAATCACTCTCTCACCTTTGTTCGATCACTAATTTTGTAGATTTTCATAAAAGATACATTTTCATTCCCAATAACTAAGCAAATATCCGAGATATGGGCCCGAGATATGTAAATCTTCCACCCATATGTCTGCTGCTTTGATCGTTTTGTTGGCCAGATGTTTGCACACACTTTGGAGTTGGCTTCATTATCATTACGGGCGGGGTCTATTTATAAAGCGGGGCTGAATGGAGCAAATGTCTCGACGAGATCGACGCCTCGGCGTCGGCTTTCCTTACCCCCGCTCGCACGCAATTCGAAATAATAACATAATAATGTGCAATAAAGTATCTTAATTTGTTGAATTGTTGATAAACTTTGGCGCCACTTTGCGGATAAACATGAAACAAAGCAATTGGTAAATGTTACTCATACCTCCCGATGAACTGTTCCATTTGTTCCGTACACGTAATTCCGAATTGGCCAAGACGAGGATATGGGGCAGGTTGGAAAATACTTTTGAAATTGTTGTTGTTTTGCTTGCCAGACGACAAATCTGAAAAGTTGTACCCTGCATTTCCGGTACTTCGATCTTTGTTTCAATTTTGTCTGGTGGAAAAGACACTGCTTAACAAGGGTTTTAGTTGCTGGATTTGAAACTGAGTTAAATAAGCGTTGATTTAAATGATTTATTTAAAGCTTTACAAAGTTGGTAATACTATATGGTTATGCCTTATAAATGCCTGAAATATTACATATTTATTTTCTAAAATCCCTAAAATTATCTAAACAAACCTTGTCTTAGATCTTAGTTTGGCTGGTCAGTGTTATGGCTCCGCTTGACTTCTGGCATCAGGCAGGTAAACACTCACTCGCACAGGTAGGGACACATTCCGAGGACTGCAACAAGTTGAATTATCTGCAAGTGCCCCCACCCCACACACTCGCTCACATGTACTTGAGTGCACTTCCTACACTATCTCTGGTCGTTGGCCATGTCCTCTTAATTGCCCCTGCGAGAGAGACTTGGCAAATTAGTTAATTGGCGGCCAGTTTACTTTGAACTGGCTGCCCCACGACCGCCACGATGGCCACTGGTCGACAATGTATCTCGCAGATGCAAAGATACAAGCAAGGCAAAGGTATCGCAGTATCTCTGCAGTTATTCATTTAAATTTCTTATTAAATACGTAACTCAAGATTAAAATTTCACTCTTGTTATCAATTTATTTATTATTTTTTTATTTTTCCTAAGTGAGTCAAGGTAGTTCTGAGGAAACTCTTTAAGCTCCACTCGCTGACCAAAATCTCTTTGGGTCAAATACGACGCTCTCCTTTGTTCCTTTTATTTCTGTCTTCAATCGACCTTTGAAAATGCCGCATTCTACCCATAATAATAGCACTTAATATACTTGTTTATATATGTATTTATGTGGGTATACATGTATACCTTTTCGTACACCGGTTATTTCTATATTCTTTGCTTTGTTATTTCTGCCAGAATGTATCTTTTATTCGGCAGTAATTACGGGGTATTATAAAATTAGCTTTTAAAAGTTCAAGATACTCTACCAAAGCGGGAAAAGCAGATAAAAGTATATTTCAAAATTTGTTTTAGGTGTTAACAAAGATTAAACCATAAAGAAATGTTACTATAAATATTTTTAAATACATAATTATTAGGAATTACATACATCAAAACTAAAAAGCATATTCCGAATTAAATAAAGTTAAAATAAAAACATACTTTTCCATAGAGCATCTCACACTCCACCGACTCCCACTTATGCTGATTAAATATTAATATTTAAGGCATTCATTGTCGTTGGCTTTCAAATTAATGATTAATAATCGCCGAATTTGAATAACAATTTCTGGCATTAGCAGCCGAATTAATATTAGTATGCCGGCCGTCTTCCAGTCGATTCGCACGCAATTAAAACACTCACCTGAGTCACAAAACATCTACGAAGGGAACAAACAATGCCAGTGGCTTTTATCGATTTTCGGTGGCCATTAGATTTCGCACAGTTACCCATATTTTCCGCCATTTGGGAAACTCCCCCGTTAAATGGGGGAAACTGTGAAAGGCCATCCTCCCCGAGCCCTGAGGCAATGTGGCAGATATTTTTCTTGTTCTTTTGCCAGCTCAGCAGATGAATGCGTATAATTTTCGGTGTGATTTATGCCCGTTGACCCCGCTTTAGGCCACCTTAGTGGCACACATGGCCAGGACCGCCCCCTGCCCCCTCAGATTTGTTATGGCTGCCAGCGAGGAAAGTACTGTACCGATGCTGCTCCAGCTCCATCTCCTGGATTCTGGATTCTGGATTCAGGATACTGGCTCCTTTATCGCTGCGAATGCTAAACGCAGACCATCCATTCCGGGTTCGGATCCAGGGGCGGGCTTTATTACATTAGGCGTTCGTAAAGTAAAAATTGTGCCACTTTCTCAAAAACACGCATAGCACAATAAGTGGGTGTGTATGCCGCTGCCATTGCTGCCTTTGTCCCACGTCCCTCGTCCTTCGTCCTTTCAACCTGCTGCGGCAAAGTGCCGAAAAAAAAGGGCAGCCGGCAAATGGGGGTTACGAGGAGATATCGGGGCGGGTAAATGTACCCAAATGTGCTTGGCTCTACGCTTTTGTTGGGGCTCTAGTGCTCTTTTGCTTACATAATCAGTCATGTTATCCTTGTTTCGCCTTGGCCTACACATTAGGATACACAACAATGCGACAGAGACATAGAACAAAAATTATTTATTTATGTCGCCGGCCTCGGGCAGATATCTTTTTTATATTTCCATTGCGTGCGGCTTCCGGGGGTTGGTTTTTTTTCGGTTTTTAAAAATCGGTCAACCAATATGCAGATACTGCGTAGGAATGCGGATTTCGGTAAGCAGGTCTTTAACCTTTAAATGTTCTTTAAAAATTTTAATTTTTAGGTTTTTGAACAGCGCTTCTTGGAGCGTCATTTGTGGGGGATAGCTCTCCCTATTAATACATTTTTTTGGGGATGACAACTAATATATTTGTGTCTATAGTCATCCCTCTCTCTCCTGAGTTCTATTTATTTAAAGAGAGATAGTAAAGTTGTAAAGCAGAAACATGCCTTGATTTTATAGAATAAGATACTTTAATAATTAAAACAAGATTCATTCAAAAAAATTATAAAAATTAATAATTAAATGGATAAGATAATCCAGAAATAACAAATTAAAAGTGCCCTAAAACATATTTCTTGTATTATTTCGAAAGAAGTGGTTTGATTTTCATATTGATAATCATTATCATAATCATTATCAAAACAACAATTTAACATATTAATATATGTATGTATGTATATAAATGTGTAAATAAAATATTATAATAAATATAATATAATAAATTATATTATATATACTAAGCCATTTCAAACTGTTCTAACTGTTCCATTTCCTTTAATTTTCCGCAGTTTTTCCCTTAACTCTCACGCATCTCTGCCGTGTGCTCTCTCTTTCGCATTTCCATTTCCACAGCTTTTCCCCTGCGTTTTCACCGAATTCCTTGTGCCATTGATAAATGGCTTTCTGCTCGGAGTTTGTTGATTTTATTGCTCTCCAGGCTTCTCTGGGGTTCTGGGCCTGCCCCCGGTTTTCTGGCTCTCGCGCTTTTGGCCGCTTGTCCTTTTCGCATTCGCCGTCGGCGGAATTTCTGTTTGTTTCCACTTGCCTTGCGCCGGCTTTCTCCTCGAGTTCCTTTTTTTCTGCTTGCTCAACGGAATCTGGGCTATTTATTCACCCAATTTCTATTTTTCTCTTTTTTTTTTTTGCTTTGCCACATTTATCATTGTGCCTTCAGCTGCACACTCACACGGACACAATCACGCACAGTGGGTTCCACCCACCGGCGGAGTACACTTGCAGAAATCCCCGGGTTAATACCCGCGACCTTCCCTCGGGCTCTTGACATTTCCCAAAAGAGTCGCGGGTCTATAATCAAGCATAGTTTATTAATCATAATTGCCATTATTGTCTTTTGTGTCACAGCCAAATAGGTGAAATCCCCGAGAGGCCGAGAGGTGCGGCCAATATTTATTTTCTAGTATTCCGAAAGCGAGATCTCAGAGAGGAGGATGAGATCTTCGGTGGGAACTAACACACCCAGAAACTACGTTTTTTTCACCGTTATTTTTAGAGAGAAATTAATGAAATTTAAGATATTTAACATTTACAGAAATTAACATTTTATTTTTGAATACAAAATCTATTCAAAGTAAAAATTAGGTTAGAATTTATAGTTTTAACATCTTTGTTAAAGGTGAAATGTGTATCTTTCTAAAACTAGCCTTCGTTCTTAGATCTTTATTTAAAAGATTAATATTCATAGCTAAAACAAGGGCAGATTAAATATATTTTATACATAAATAAATTATCAAGATGTATATTATATCTAATTCAAATAATGCCAAATCTAAAATACTTTTGTCTAGTTATTTACAATTCGAGGCACCAAAAATCTGAAATATCTTAAAAAAAAAATAAAACTAGCCTTCGCTATCAGATTTTTATAAAGATTAATATACATAAAACTAGGATGGATAAAATAAACTTTATAAATAAATTCACAACATTTATACTTTATCTAATTCAAACAATTTCATTTCATATTCCCATTTCGAGACCAAAAAAGTGTGCATATTTTCGTAGAAAATTGCAATTAACTATACAAAATATTTGTTTATTTATAAATGTTTATTTTGATAAGTTATCGCCAACGATCTGTGACAGTTCCTAAATCTTTATAAACTATATAAACTCATTGCGAATGCTTCGTGTGTTTCCACCTCAGCGAACTCATAAATAAACTCCCAGCGTCGGCGGATTTGCGCGATTTTTGTGTTGATATTTTTCTTTTGCTTTTGTCATACGCATGTTTAACCCCACACTTTCCCCTTAACCCGCTTGGACCCCTCTCAGCCCACCACGTTTCGAAGCGCTGATGATGACGCTGTCGTGCGTGTTGGGAACCCAAAAAACAAAAATAGCGCCGAAGGCTTGGCCGTCGGACACAAACTTACAAACATACTAATACAATTTTTGGGTTTCTCTTCTGGAAGGGAATGGGGAATAAAAGTGGAGACTTTGGTTAACCCATTAATGCTTAGTGGTCGAAAAACAGAGAATTTATCTTGGATATTTAGAACAGGAAATACAAAGAAAGAAATGTAATTATGCAATATATGCATAAAAATTAGGTTAGTAATGTTTATTACAAAATCTACCAAAAATATTAATTAAAATTAGCCTAAGATCAAGCATGAAAAATATGTAAAAACTTTTATTCCTATTCGATTTGCACGCAATTTTTTTAATTGTTTCCAAACAAGTGAAACTAATTCTCAAATCCTCTTTTCCTTAACAAAAAATGTCGTCGAATTTTTGTTCAGTGCATTTTACAGGCACTTAAGGGTTAAGCCTGGCTCTTCAGTCGTCTAGCAGTGCCATCTGTCGGACATCGGCGGCACTAAGAAAGGGCAAAGGCAACCGAAAAAAAGGTGTTTGAGCTTTTGGGGCAGAAAGGCAAGCTTACGGGATCGCTGTTTTAACACTTAGCTACAAGATTGAAATCCAATTCCGACGCCACATCCTCTCGATGGCGAATTAAAATGCATTGCATGCACTCACGCGTGGGTGGAAAAACACTCGTTTTGATGAGGTGTCGACTGTGATTTAAACAACAACTGGCAGTCAAAAACTGAATTTCAATTGCCGATTATATAATTGAGTATCTCCCTCTCTCCCTCTTTCTCGCTCTCTTTGGGGCTGCATAGCCCTATTCCCAGTGGAATGACCCATATACGAATTTGAATTCCAAAACTCAGCCGATAATGATGGAGTGTGAGTGTGCGAGTGAGAGTGCTTTATGGCGGTCGTAAAAGCACTCAAGTTGCTGCCAGCCGCCGCCGCTCTCTCCATTTATCTCTTTCGCTCCTGGTTCTTGAGTCGTTTTCACCGCGAAACGGCGCACATAAATAAAAGCTCGAGCCGCTTCGCATCGCATACTTAATTTTATTGATTTGTTTGGTGCTTTTATTTGTTTATTAAAGCGCGTTTATGGTGGCATTAGTTTCAAAAGTTAATAAAGCACTTTTTCGAGGCTTTCCCAGTAGCTCTCGCCTAATTTACCGCAATAAATTCGGCAGCTGAGTAATTTCTTCAGTTTTATTGTTATTTTTGCGGAACATGCGCAAAAACCAAAAGGAAGAAGACGAAGAAGAAGCAGCAGCCGCGTCGCGTGTGTGTAAAATTAAATTTATTTATTGTATCTAAAAGGCAGCATTTTAAACTTTGAAAACATGTGAGAAGCAAGAACGAAAAACAAAACAATTCGCACATAAATTGTTCAAACGGAGACGTGCTTAATACTTTTTATGGCTGTTTTCAAAACAAAGCAATGATTAATGAGTTATTGGCACACTGATAAAAACTCCACGGGCACCGAGGTGAATTTAATTTGCACATTTTTTTGTGTTAAAAACAATATATAAACCAGTTTATTTAATTTTGACCGCTAATTTAGCTGTAAAGTGCCGCCGAATAGTATTTAAAAACATTTTTAAGGAGGGAGAGAGAGAGCAGCAGACTATTTCCCCTCCACACACACACATGAAGCACCTACTCAACGGCTGCTAGCAGCCTGATTTATTTCCCATAAGTCAAAGCAGGCGAGCACATAAACGCGCCGCGCCAGAGCGAGAGCGAACGAGGCGAGCGAGAGAGAACGGGGCTGGGCAGTTTCAGTTATTTGTCTTGCGGCACCGCCATTATTCATTCGGGCTCTCTCGCTCGCGCTCTCGGCGGGCGTTTATTCATTCTGCACTGCACTGCGCTCTCTCCGGGTGTTGGTGTGTGTGCGCTCTCGCTCTCTCACTGTGATTTTAATGGCCGCTCTGAAGTGTTTATCGTTGGCACACAATATTCGCAAAGTGGCATTTCTTATGGCAATCCCTCTCTCGCTCTCGCTCTCCCTAATGTCGCCCGCCCCCTTTTTGGCTCGCACTCTCTCACTGGCTTGCACTCGTTCTCTCCCCGTTCGGTATTTTTGTTGCTGGTTTCCCAGCGTTTTCCTGTTGCACTTGGCGTTTTCTTTTCTTTTGCCGCTTTGGCATTTCTTCTTGGCAGCAGCTGAAAAACCGCGCCATTCGCTTCCTCTTTCCACTCGCGTTTCTTGGCAAAAAGAGTTGTTTTAAAAATTGTTTACGACCGCATTGCTGACGCTGTTCATTTTCCCCTTGGAAAAACTCAAACTCACTTCCATCTTTCTGTCTTCTGCTTCTT
>VNJT01004435.1:0-16910 GCA_008042655.1 Drosophila burlai | reverse complement strand
ACCGGGGTACCTGCTGAAGATAGCCCACAGCTATTTCAGCAACAGGGTACTCACGGCGGACACGAGTCTGGGTTCCAGAGCATACGAAGTCTCAGCCGGAGTCCCGCAGGGCTCCGTATTGGGACCCCTGCTCTGGAACGCCATGTATGATGGAGTCCTACGGTTGCCAATGCCAGCAAACACTAGCTTGGTAGGATTTGCCGACGACGTCGCCATAGTGGTGGTTGCGAAGGAGATCGCGACAGTGGAGGCCCGCGCCAACGCGGCTATCCAAGCCGTGGAGTCGTGGCTTGGCGTCGCTGGGCTGGAGCTGGCGGCTCACAAAACGGAGACTGTCCTGATATCGAGCCGTAAGATAGTAGAGACTGCCAGTGTGTCGGTCGGAGGGACTACAATCCAGTCGCAGCGGGCTATCAAGTACCTAGGCGTCCTCATCGACACACGCCTGGCGTTCAAGGAGCATCTGGAGTATGTCCACAAGAAAGCCAGTGGGACGGCAGCAGCGCTGTCGAGGATGTTGCCGAACACGAGAGGGCCAAAGCAGGCAACAAGAAGGCTGCTAACCTCGGTGGTGACTTCACAAATTCTTTATGCAGCGCCGGTGTGGACGAAAGCCACTATGGTTAAATCCTATATGCGTGGTGTGGAGGCAACCTATAGGCTGTGCGCCAACAGGACAGCGTGCGCTTTCCGGACCATCTCCGAGGACGCGGCGCTGGTCATCGCCGGGCTGGTTCCGCTCAACGAGCTAGCCAGGGAACGGGAGGAGCTGTTCACAGCCTCGAGATCCAGGGAGGCGGTGCAACCGACCACATCCGAGCTCAAGGCTGCAGCCCGGAGCAGAAGCATGGAGAGCTGGCAGTCCAGGTGGGACTCCTCACCCAAGGGCCGATGGACGCACACCCTCATTCCAGACTTGGTGCAATGGGTGGAGAGGTCGCACGGGCAGGTGGACTTCTACCTCACCCAGGCACTTAGTGGACACGGCTGCTTCCGCAGCTACCTGAAGCGCTTCGGTCACGAGACGGAAGACTGGTGCCCGGAGTGCGGCTCTGGCATCGTGGAGGACGCGCAACACGTCCTCTTTGAGTGCCGCAGGTTCGGCTATGAGAGGCAGGAGCTGGAGGCGGAAGCGGGATGCTCTATCAGCAAGGAGACTTTGGTGCCGACGATGCTGAGGGAGCAGAGACTGTGGGATGCTGCAGCCACCTTCGCCGCGCACGTCTTGAAGACGCTCAAAGCTCTGGAGAGGAGGCGTAAGGAGCAGACGGATTAGGGGCCCCCGCGCATGCGAAGCAATGCCAGGCGGCGGTACCGCACGGCGCGTAGCCCTTAGTCTTTTGTCTTTAGTCCTAGTTTTTAGTGTTATTTATGTACTTATTGTTAGTTGGAAATAAATTATAAATTATGAATACAAAAAAACCCGAGCACGCGTACACAACAAGGCGAACCGAAACTCGACGCAGGCTAAGGTTTCTGTCGGCCAACTTCCGCCAAATAAGGGGACAAGGCGTCCGTAGGAAAAACGATAGGAACAAAACATAGGAAGCGGAACATTGTTAAATTAGAAAAAATAGCGGGCAACCTGACAACTGAACCAAGGGCGCATTATTCCTACAGACTTCGCCATTCCTTCTCCTTTGGGGCTCCTCCCCGGCCTCGTGACCGAGGGGGGGGCGACATTCAAGCCCGACTTGGGCTCGGCCACGCGGAAACACCACCGTTTCCCAGGACTGGTTATGCTTCGGGCTTGAGGAGCGGCATCCTAGTGCCGGCCCCCGCTCACCTGTTGCTCGAGATTCTGTCTCCCATAAACTCAAATTTTATGCCGCATCACAGTTCATTTTCTTGACCATATCCGAGCCGCAGCAATGTTTGGCTTGAATCATGACGTTTCAGGGGAAATTACTCCAAAAGATCACAGGTGAGAACTTAAACATATGTATGTTTAAGTGATGATCCTTTGGTAACCTCCAATTGGAGCTATGCTCTATTTTGATATACATGCGTTAGGGCTCAAAACAACCAACAAAAAATTTGGGGCCGATCGGATAATGTTTAATGGCCGATATCTCCGAATAGTCACTGCTTTCCTGACCGGGCACTGCAGACTGCGCAATCAACTGTACAATAAAGATAGGGGAGGACAGTCTTTGCAGACTTTGTCTGGAAGGAGACAAGACTCCGGAACACCTACTTGAGGAGTGCCCGGGTATCAGTCGGGTGAGGCTGGCCCACTTGGGGGGCCTTTTACTCACCACAAAGGAAATGAGGGCTCTTCGACAGGCGACATCATCGCATTCTTGGGATCGATTGAACTGTTCGAGGAGCTATAGCTCATACACTAGGACGAGGGCACAATAGATCCTAGTGCTCGTAGTACACTAACCTCTCCTTAACTATTATTATTATTAACATACAAAATTGTAGACCAATTTCTTTAATTTCTGTGATAGCTAAAAATAAATAATATGATTAAAGTCAAGATGGAACAACATATAGAAGACAATAAAATACTTCCATACAGGTCATATGCTTATCAATAAAATAAATCTTCGGCCATGTGAATTAATGATGTCATTAATATGGTAGCAATAAAAACAAAAAAAGCTGTAGTAGTAGAATTTCTGGATTTGAACAATGCATTCAATTGTGTTAATTTGAACTCTCTAAAGATAATTCTGGAAAGTCTATACTTTCTTGCAGATGATTTTACAATCATTTTTTGGGGTGACAACCTAAGATAATCTGCAAAGGAAAATAATAGACTTTAATCTTTTGTGTGGGGACTTAGGTTTTAGCTTTAATCCAAGTAAATCTGCTGTGATGAACACAGGAAGGGGAAGAAGGAATGCTATACAAATAAGGGTTGATAACATAGACATACCACGTACAAAAATATTACCTTTTTGGGCAAAGGTATTTGTGATAACACGTCAAGTGTAATTATTATTATTATTGTATTAAAGAAAAAAAATAAAATTAATAAAAATAAAAAAAATACTCAAAAAAAAAGCGATAAATTGTACAGTTTGATACGACAATAAAATCAGGGCTTAAACCTATAGTAAGCACAAATATTTTAAAGTTCTGTGTAAGATCAAAACAAGAATATGCAATAACCATATTTGCTGATATGGGTGTGGCCACTCCGTGTGGCAAATGGAAAACAACACCAAATAGAATCGTCTCAACTCGCTATGTGTTGTCATGCCGCCATTCTTTGCCAAACTACCTTTCTGGTGATGGGCGACGCAGCATTTTTCAGATCTGTGTTCGTTGGAAGTATCGATAGGAGGCTAGTAATATTATTGGTGGGATTGTGGTAACACTATAACGTTTTAAATTTAAAATTTGAATTTGAAACGAAAACTAAATATTCATATAAACAAGCAACATCCCGCCCACCATAAAACTAGTCCGGAGTTTTACCTAGAACATCTGAAACTGCCAATTTTGATACTGGACGCTTAAGAATCCGAGTGGATGTTTCAACTTCTGCTATTCTTATATGGCCATCTTTAGCTGGAATCGTGTTGACTATGACTCCTTTTTTCCAACTTCCTCTCGGTTGATTATCCTCACAGATTATGACTACATCTCCATTGGCGATTATCTTAGTCCTTGTATGCCATTTTGTTTGGCTAGTTAAAGTCGGCAAGTACTTTTTGATCCATCGACTCAAAAAGAGATCTTTTAATTGCTGTGCCATGCGGTATTGTTTACGATGACAATCTCCTGGCGTTTGAGTAGAATTGGTCGTCCCCAGCAAGAAATGATTAGGCGTTAAAGGCTCCGGGTCATCAATGTTAACTGGAATGTGAGTGAGAGGTCGACTTTTTATTATACTTTCAGCCTTAATAAGTAAGCTTCTTAGTTTTTCAACATGTGGTGATTTCTCCTTGAGCGTTACGCACAGAACTCTTTTAGTTGACCTTACCAAGCGTTCCCAGCATCCACCTGAACTGAGATTAGAAGGGCAATTGAACTGCCAGTCGATTCCTTTATTGGACATTTCTGATTTAATGTAATTCCAGTCAAAACGATTTTTAACATGCTTTAATTCGTTGTCTGCTCCGACGAAATTCGTTCCCATATCTGATCGTATTGTTACGGTAATACCTCTTCTGTTCACGAAATTCCCTATGCATAATAGGGAATTACAAGCATCTGTGACAAATCGGTAGCTAGTTCTAAGTGCAAGGCTCTGATTGTTAGGCACATGAAAAGTGCAACCCATCTTTTTTCCTGCCGTCTTCCGATGGTAACCAAAACTGGACCAAAGTAGTCTAGTCCTGTATAGGTAAAAGGTCGTTGATACGGTGTTACTCTCTCCTTGGGTAATTGACCAATTAAAGGGACGATTGGCTTGGCATTGTGATATTTGCAATATTGACAAATTGATTTTGCTCGAACAACAACTTTTCGTAGATTTATGATCCAAAACTTGCGTCTTATTTCATTTACAATGGTTTCGTCGTTTTGATGATGATAGATTTCTTGAAACCATTTCACAATAAGTTCAGTGAAGCTATGTCGGGCTGGTAATATTATTGGTTGACGTTGTGTTTTAGGTAAAGCGACTTCATAGTCAATTCTTCCCGCCACAACTAATACTCCACATACATTTAGTTTTGGAGAAATCTTGTTTATTGAACTGCTCTTAGAAACTGATTCTAATCTTTGTAAGTCAGCCACCTCATCCGCGTATACTTAGGTTAGGTTAGGTTAGGGCGGTGATAGCCGGCTCAGAGAGCCGGGCCATCCACTTGAGCCTGAGAAAGGCTCTTTGTGATGCCGCATAGGCTTAGGTCCCCGTCCGATGCAGGTACTCATGGGCCGATGACCAGTACTACGTAAGAGAGGACCAACCCGATCCTTGGATGAATCGGGTTAACTGCCTCGGTGATGTCTCGCTTAGCTCTGCGAGATCCACAAGGGTGGGGAAGCCCAGATACTGCAGTCTACGACTGCTTAGGGCCGGACAGTGGCAGAGGAGGTGAAGGGCGGTCTCCTCCTCCTCCTTATCCCTACAGCTTCTACAGAAGTCGTTATGGTGCACTGACAGCCTGGGCGCATGCGTTCCAAGTAGCCAGTGATCAGTAAGAGCCCTGACGGCAAGGGCGCAGCTTTCCCTGCTTAATGACAATAGCTCCTTTGAGCGTTTCGCTGAACGGCTTGGCCAGATCATATTAGCGTGGCGGCAGGTGATGAGGTTTTCCCATTTGCTGTCCGCGAGGAGGTGGAAGTACTCCCTACAGAGTAGTCTGCAAGTGGCCAAGGGCATGTCAACTGACTCCCTCTCCCGCTGAAGAGGGGAGGTTGTACCCTGCCGGGCCAGCTCATCGGCAGCGCAGTTTCCCTCGATGTCCCTATGTCCTGGGACCCAGATGAGGTGGAGGTCGTACTGCTCCGCCATCTCGTGAAGAGATCTGCGGCAGTCGTTGATGGTCTTCGAGTTGGAAGAAATAGATTCCAGTGACCTCAGGGCAGCCTGACTGTCAGAGAAAATGCATAGAGGAGCTCTGACCCTAGTTGGGGGGAGCTGATCAAGGGCTTCTTTGATGGCGTAGACTTCCGCCTGAAAGACGCTGCAGTGGTCGGGTAGCCTAAAAGTGACGTTTAATCCCAGGTGCTCAGAGTATATACCTCCTCCCACCCGGCCTTCCAATTTTGAGCCATCCGTGTAAATGTGAAGGGACCCTAGGGGTCCAGGGGGTCCTAGGTTCCATTCCGTTCTGTCGGGGATGTAAACCTGGAAGGGTGTGATGGGGTGTTCAGTGGGGACACAGTAGTCAGTGTTTCCCTCAGTAAGGTGTGGAGCAGGGCCGAGAGGGGGACGAGGGACGCGGTCATCTCTCCCATTAGTTCAATTGGGAGGATGTCCAGGAGAACGTCCAGGGCGTCTCCCGGAGTTGTGCGCAGGCTGCCTGTCATACAGATCTCAGCCATGCGTTGGATTTTTCTTAACTTGCCCAGGCAGGTAGACCGCTTTATAGCTGGCCACCAGATTGCCACTCCGTAGAGGAGTATCGGGCGAATGATGGCCTTATACAGCCAGCGAACTATTTTTGGGGTCATTGCCCATTTTAGCCCGATAGCCTTGCGGCAGGTGTAGAGCGCGATTGTGGCCTTCTTGGCCCTCTCGTCCGTGTTGAGGCCCCAGTCAAGCTTTCTGTCCAGGATTAGACCTAGATATTTGGCCTGGTTTTTAAGGGGTAGAGGTATCCCACAAAGCTTAAGGGGTATCACTTTGGGGATCTTGTATTTGCTAGTAAAGAGGATCAGTTCGGTCTTTTCTGGGTTAACTCCCAGTCCGCACCTGGCAGTCCAATCCGCCAGGAACCGAAGACTGTCGCAGGTCCTGTCACAGAGGGTTTGCGGGTATTTTCTTGTTGACTTGTCTGAAGATGATTAACCCCCCAGTGTTGCCTCCACCGTTCTGCTGCGCAAGATCCGGTCAATGAGACCCACCAAGTGTTGATCAATCCCCAATTTAGTCAGTGCCGTCGTGATTGAGTCTGGGAGAATGTTGTTAAAGGCGCCCTCTATATCCAGGAAGGCGACGAGTGTTTATTCCTTTTCGTGGAGCGATTTTTCTATGATAGCGAATGGAGTGCTGTCTCTGTCGACCTGCCCCTCCTATACGCGTGTTGAGATCCTGATAAGGATGATTGGGGAATATTAGTTCTAAGATGCAGACTGATGAGTCTCTTCAGCGTCTTGAGTAGAAACGAAGAGAGGCTTATCGGCCTGTAGTCCTTTGGCGTTCAATGCGATGGCTTGCCTGCCTTCGGGATGAATACAACTTTTGAGCGGAGCCATCCATTCGGAATGACTCCTGTGTCTAGGATGATCGAAAAGATCAGTGGAACCAGGGGGTGGATAGCTCAGCTGCGTAGCTAAGCTGTGCAGGTATGATGTCGTCCACTCCTGGGGATTTATATCGGCTGAAGCTGTTGATTGCCCATCTAATGTTCCTATCAGTAAGAAGGTATGCCATTTCGGACGGACCCCGCCGTGTCGGGGGGTTAGGTGGGCTGCTCTGGAGAGAGCTAGCGGGGAAATGGACATCCAGGAGAACCCCGAGGGTTTCCTCACTGGAGGTCGTCCAGCTGTCGTCGGGACGCTTGACGAAGCCCGGGTTGGAGGGCGTCGTCGAGAGGACCTTCCGCAGCCTAGACGCCTCAGAGTAGTCCTGGATTCCTGAGCAAAAGTCGGACCAGGCCCTTCTTTTGGCCTTTCTTAATTCCGTGTTATACAGGGACAGGTTAGATTTATAGAGACGCCACGATTCGTCCGTGTTGGCGCTCTTGGCTAGATTAAAGGACTGCCTCGTGGTCTTCTTGAGGCGGCCAACGAGACGCTTCAGCCCCTCCGGACAGAAGTCCGAGTGGGTTAGGGCTGGAGGGGGCTTAAGGATCTTACTCAGCTGGGATCTATATTTCTATATTTCCAGTCGGTCCTCCGGGGTTTCCGGAAAGTGACTGGGTTGAACCTATTGAAACCTAGCGTGAATTGGATTTACCTGTGGTCGGAGAATGAGTGCTTCTCCAGCACTCTCCACGACTTAAGAGAGTCCTTCAGGGATTCAGAGAGAAGGGTGATATCAAGTACTTCCCTTCGGTTTTTGATAATAAAGGTGGGTTCGTTTCCCGTATTACCCACCAGTAGGTTAGATGAAAGGATAAAATCAAAAAGAGACTCACCCCTATCGTTGGTGTCAGTGCTGCCCCACTGATGGTGATGGGCATTTGCGTCGCACCCGATGATGAGGTCCAGGCCCAGCTTTTTGCTGTCCTCGGTGACTCTTCTCAGGATTGGGGGGATGGGGTCCTGGTCGTGCCCCAGGTACCCCGGAGGGATCCTTTTGGTCCCTCTAGACATGCTGTTACTGTGTCTTCATTGCTGAAATTTGGAAGCATGAAAAGAGTTAAATCTTTCCTGGCTAGTATGCAGGCTCGCGTTTTACCTGTTGTTGGAGCTGCGTACAGCCTATAGTCGGCTTCAGAATCTTCTCAGGCTCTGCCGGCTTGTGCGTAAGCCACGCCCTGGCCCTTGGCTTGCTGGGGATCTAGTCCCAGTCGACAGCCACGAGCTTCGCGCCTGGGAATACTTCTCCCAATCCCGCAATCGCTCTCTTGTAGAAGGTGACCGACGCTGCGTCTTCGCACGCGATCACCTTCACGCCTCCTTGATGCCAGCCGGCATCCTCACAACGGGGGGCACTGCCCCTGACGCCAACAGCTCCTCCACGAACCTGTTGTGCAGCTCACCAACGATCCAACGCCATCGGTCCCTCGGGATCTGTCCGTCACCGGAGCCCTCATCCACCACTCCAATCAGGATCTTGCCCATGGTCACCTCGGCGAAGGACCGCTGAGGCTGCACTCTGGAACGCTTTGGCTGCGGAGGTTGAACCTCCGTAGACCGCTGACGTTTAGTGGTGTTCCTGCCCGCGTCTGCGTTGGCTTGCTGGGCGTTGTGGGCAACCGCCTTTCCCGCCTTAACCGGCTGGAAATCGGGCAGAATGCCTTTCGCCCATTTAATGAGACCCGCTTGTTTCGGGTCCGTCTTCATGGCTGGGTTTGCTCGCGCAAGGATGAAGGCCGCATGACTCCGCTCATTATACAGCGTCTTCTTCATCCTTTGCTGCTGCTGGGCCGTGCCTTCTGGGTTGGGTTTACCTCAGGAGCCCCCTGCGGTCACATCGAGGGACTTGCCCCCGATCACGCCGCTCGGTGGGCCCATTGGCTCGCCCTTCCCAGTGACACTGGCTTCCAGGTTAAGGCTCTCCTCTTCCTTCTTAAGCACTCGGCCGCTTAGCGTCTCCGAGTTGGTGCTAGTGAGGGGGGTTTCCCCTGCCGCCTTTGAGGTCTGGCGGTCACCTTTTTTGTTTTTGTTTTTATTATGATTTGCTTGGTTCATTTTGATTCCCACGAGTATGCTGGGATGGGGATGGTCCGCCACGGTAGAGCCCGCATACCGTGGTAAGCCTAGTTTAAACTGATGGGTCGGCCGGTCCACCAGAGTCCGCATACTAGTATCCAAGCACCCCCCGGATACGCATCCCTCGGCATATGCTGTTCCACCTTGGATTGGGGTAATTTTTTGGACAGGAGTTTTCTTCTCCCCGCCCGACTACCATTCGTCAGCATCCTCAGCAGAGACATGACCGTACTGGGACCTGCTTCCAGCCGCCCTCACGGGGAGAGTATAGTCGCACTTCCAACGGTGCGAACAGTTACGGCAGGAGATTTCTCACCCGTTATTCCCCCTGTCCGCCCGCTGGCTGACGGCCTCCGCGTATACTTGCTTTTGAACCATTTAGATTCACACACAATTTAGATTCATCCAGAATTAACTCATGTGTAGATAATTCTTCGTTACCTCTTTGTTGAATCTCCTTTTGACAGTTGTAAACAAAACAAAACCCATCCCATCACACGTTTCAACCTTAGATAGCTCGAGAATCTACTGATATCTACAAATTGGTTAGTGTTTACAGTCATTGTGATTTAACATCTCTCAATACTTCATCTGCGATTGAACTGTACTCCATTGTCGGCCAAGTATCCTTTTCAGCGACTAAAAATTCGGGACCGCTGATCCATTCGTTTTCGAAAGAATACTTTGGTCGGAGGCTTTTTGTTTTGTCTGCTGTGTTTAAATGAGTGGGCACCCATCGCCAATTATTTTCGGCAGTCGATTCCAATATTTCGCTGACCCGATGTGCAACGAAAGGCTTAAACTGTCGATGATCTGATTGTATCCAAGAAATGGCAGTTCGCGATTCCGACCATAGTGTAGTTTTATACACAGTCACGTCATGGTTTTCTAAAATGCTATTTTTCATACGTGTTCCCAAGACCGCTGCTTGTAGCTCGAGTCTGAAAAGCGATAACATCTTCAATGGTGCACATCTGGTCTTGCCCACAAGTTACTCGCCAATAAGCCACGGTTGCGAAGGCCTGTTCGCATGCATCAACGAAAATGTGCAACTCGATTTATTCTTTGTTGACAAAAATCCTGGCATACAGCATCTATCCAATAGAAAATGTGTTGCTTGCCCTAACAAAATTACCCAATTTTTAAATTTTTTAAATTAAATTTTCTGGTAGTAGATCATTCCAATGGATTCCAGTTCTCCAAACATTTTGGATAAAGATTTTTCCATGTATCATTAAGTCCGATAACATTCCAAAGGAGTCAAATACGAACATGACAAGGCTTAGTAGTTGGCGCTTAGTGGGGCAGTTCTCTTCTTTTACAATTTCTTTGTCGAAACGGTTCAATTTGAGATAGAAAACAAAATTGGCAGACTTACTTTCCCAATACATTCCCAACATTTTGTCTGTGGAATCGCAACTCATGTGAACGGTTTGTTCCACCGCGCTGTTTTCTTTTGTATCATTTAACAATTCTTGAATTTGCTTGGAATTAGATACAAAGCCTCTGAGCTCAAATTTTCCCATCCTGTGTACTCTTGACTTCCTGAATGCTCTGCTATGCTTCTTTCTCGGACTCAAAACTAGCAACGTAGTCATCCACATAATGCTTCGTCTGAATGGCATCGAAAACTTCTTCCTTGAAACATTCAGCATTTACGTACTTTACGTATTGTGCACAACAGGGAGAGCATGCTGCTCAAAATATAAGGACAGTCATCTTATATGTTTCAATCTGAGCATTACGATTGCCATGTCTCAAAAGGAATCTTAAAGAATCTTGATCTTCTTTTTGAACTTGTACCTGCAAAAACATTTTCTTTATATCAGCACATACGGAAAATTTCCCTTGGCGGAATTTAAAAAGAATCGAAGTCAATGGCGGGTTTACATCAGCTCCTTTTAATAGCATTGTATTTAGGGAAACACTATCGATCGTTGCAGCTGCATCGAAAACCAACCTCATTTTCTTGGGTTTATTAACATTAATGACGCCAAAGTGGGGTAAATACCAGGTTCTTAGTCCAATGAGACTTGCTTCTTTCTCTGACATTTTAACAGCGTATCCTTTTTTGACGAAGTCCATAATGGCATTGTCATATTCTTCCATCTTTCCTAATGTTTTCATTTTGTTTTCTACTCCGAGCATCCTTTGAAGAGCCATGTTGTAGCTATTCGGCAATTTAATCGCATCAGTCTTCCAAAGTAGACCAGTCTCATAACCTCGTTCTAATTTTTTAGTTGTATTTATCCCTCGCTTTTGAAATATCTCCCGATTCCAATGGCTTTTTCGGTATCATTACTCCAAAGTTCTCCGTTGTGAAGTATTCTTCAATCATTTTTTCATTTCTGAGTTATCTTCTTTTGGACACGCGTGTAGGACCACTGATAATCAAGATAAATCCTCCTGTTTGTCTCCATTCGAGCCATACACAAGCCAACCCAATGGAGTTTGGCTGCAACTAGATTTGTATCTAAACCTATACTTTTGATGTTGATGACAATTATTAATTCCAATTAGAATTTTGGGATTAGCATCTGTATATCCGCTTTATGGCAAATTTCGTAGCCGTGTGTACTTTTTTGTAAGTTTGTCAATATCTACTGACTGCAGTGGTAAATCTAATTTAGGTACAGAATTTCCGGTTATACGCTCCGCCCAAAGCGCCTCTTCCTGTTGCGTGTCTAATAGCACCAGGGTAGCATGTGCTTCCCCTGACACCAGGGTAACCTGAGCCTCCAGTCCGGCCAAGATTGTGAGTGCCCCCAATGCCATCAAGTCCAGATGTGTCTCCAATGGCACCAAGGTGATCTGCGCCTCCAATAGCGCCGAGTCCATGCGTGTCTCCAACGGCAGCAGGGATATGTGTAGCTTCAATGGCTCCAGGATTGTGGGCGCCAAAGTGTGATGGTTAGTCGGGGTTTCGCGCAGCTCAGGGGTGGCCCAGGGTCGTCGCAGCCATTTATTTGGTCCAGTTGTGGTTGCTGAAAGAGATTCCGAAATAGGCCCAGAGTAGAAGACTGGAGTTTATGCCGTAAAATATTTTAAAATTTACAAATTCAGCATGAGTTCATGTCCTGCCGGATCTCACTGCTCTGGAACGCCGTGATTCGGGCCCGGGATGTCGATGTCCGCGGGAAGGATTAATATGCTCGGGGTCCGTTCGGTCATCCACGAGCAAGAGAGTCACTTGGGGACCGATAGGTCTGCAACAAGAGCAAGGGAACCCTAACTTGGGACCGCTAAGTCAGCCGTGCTTGAATCAGATAGCAAAGCCTTAAAGAAAAACGAAGTGCACCCGATCTACAAGCTGTAGCTCTTACTGCACCGAAGGATGCAGTACCACACAAACGAAACGGCCCTGTACAATGCACAAACTGCCAGTAGCATGTATGACGCGCCAAACGCGCATATAATACTAATATAAGAATAAGGAAAATAAGGAAATAAGGAATAATAAGGAAAATAATATAATAATAAGAATAAGAAAACATTAATAGGATAAGCAAACAAATAAAATCATAGATAAGAATAAAGACGCGCCAAACGCGCATATCGGATAAGAGACGACTTCATGAACATGGGGAGAAACATGTAAAACCAATATAAATAATAAACGAAGAACTGAAATAAATAAGCGAAGGTACGAAACCAAGAAACCCACAACCGCATTTAAATTCAAACCAGAGATGCGCGCGCGCGTCGGATCGTGCACGACGGGTCACACTGGCCGCGATAGATCGGGCACACTAATACGGCCAAATACGGGTGGAGATGGGGGCACACTAGCCCCGCCGAACCGCTATATAAGGCGCACCACAGCCCTACAGAGCTCATTCAGTTTCGGCCGGCGATCGGAAAAGGTCTCCTGACTAGAACCAGCGACAAGAACGAGCAGCCAAGGACCAGCGGACAAGGACGAGCAACCAAGGATCATCGGTAAGGAGTACATCGGAAACCACAGGAGACGGGTAAACGGCGTGGTAATTAACTAATCTCCGTAGCCTTTGCATAGTACGTCTCATTATACGGCTCGGTTTACCGACCCGCGTGTCTCATACTTAGTAGACCTTACCGGCCTCTAAAACTCTCCCATATTTAGTAGACCTGACCGGCCTATAAAAACTCGTCTCATACTTAGTAGACCTTACCGGCCTCTAAAACTCTCTCATATTTAGTAGACCTGACCGGCCTCTAAAACTCTCTCACTAATTAGTAGACCTTACCGGCCTCTAAAACACTCGCACATTTAGTAGACCTGACCGGCCTCTAAAACTCGTCTCATACTTAGTAGACCTTACCGGCCTCTAAACTCTTCCCATTATTAGCAGACCTTACCGGCCTCTAAGCTCTCACGTAATTAGTAGACCAGACCGGCCTCTAAACTCTTCTCATCTATTCGCAGACCTGATCGGCCTCTACCCTATCCTCATCTTTAGAAGACCTGATCGGTCTCTGAAACTCTCCACACTAACTAGTAGACCCGACCGGTTTCTAAACCACTCTCATTCCTAGTAGACCTGATCGGCCGCCCGCAGGCGTGGGAGAAGTTCGTGGGCGTGTGCCCCGAGGACCCGCGAGCTGCCCTTTCGGAACCTCGACGCCCACCCATGACCCCGTAGAGCGAGATAGGACAACTCCGAGTCGGACGACCACCCGGACGCGTGGCAAGGACCGCAGCTCTTGAATCAGTTGTAACCGATTGCGTATCCTAGAATAAAGACCCACTTTATAATTACTGTGTAATTCTCTCGTCTTCTCCTCTGGGACCCGGGTCGGATTCTCTTCCAGCAACCCCACCTGAACCAAATAAAATATCTGCGACGACCCCTGGCCATCCCTGAGCCATCCGGACACTGACAAATCGTCACACATGGACAAAACATACTGAGAGGAGACTTTCATAACACCGTAAATTGCCCCCCAAACAAAGACCCCCCACAGGAAAAATGTGCCAACTGTGGAGGAAACCATTCGGAAAATTACAGAGGCTGTGCGGTCTACAAGAAGCTGAAGAGTTGCATGCGACGAGCGACACCTACGCGTCAACAAAATACGCAAAATGCGTATTATAACTCAAGAAGTAAGACAGACGTATTTTTCGCCAAGGCAGCTAGATCATTATTTGGTCCGCTAAATACCACTAAGGGAATATCCTAAGCCGATGCACTAAGAACAGGCATGGAAAATCCATCCCAGCCAGACTCAGAAAATGCTCAGCAGGTCCCAGGGCAGCCGCAAAGCAAATTGGAATCTATAATGTTTACCACGCAACAAAGTATGACGGAACTCATGTCACTTATGAAAACAACTATGCAAACCCTTTTTCAGAATCAGAACATGGTGATTCAATTGCTTGTAGCGCAACAGTCAAAATAATAAATGACTAACCTACGTTTATCCATGTGGAATGCCAACTGCATTTCACGGCATAAACTTGAAATAACTCAATTCCTAAACGTAAATCACATCGACGGCTTGCTGCTGGTTGAAACGCACCTCACAGGGAAGTTATATCTATAACTTCCATATAAGAGGTTATACCTTCTATGGCACAGATGGCAAGGCCCCTGGCGGAGCCGGCACCTTAAACAGAGAACGCATCAAACACCACTATCACCAAAGGTTTGCAACAAATTACTTGCAAGCCACGTCCATAGAAGTGCACTTTGGAAACGCTAACCTTTGCATTGCCGCTGTCTACTGCCCACCCCACTAAATGTAAATTCAATGACTTCTAAAACGCTTCATAGCTGCAGGAAGTACAACGCCAAACACAAGCGGACATCGACTGCTCTACCGCCGCTCTGGAAGAGGTACTTGTCACAGCAGCCAGGATCTCAACCCCTAAACGGAAGGATCTGGAAATTAAGAAGTTTAAAACCAACCGGCAAATTGAACAGCTGGTTCTGGAAAAGAGGCGTCTGCGACGAGCGTGGCAAACCACCAGATCCCCATGCGCAAAGCAACGTCTTACGGAAGCCATTTGCAATCTAAACCGGGCTGTGAAGCAAGATGCTGAAAATGAACAACTTAAATATATTAGAAAACTCTCGCCAACTAGTACAAAGCATCCCTTGTGGAGGGCTCACCCAAATCTAAGCTTTCCGATTGAAACCGTCACCCCTATAACAAATTTCTTAGGGTGCTGGGCCGCAGCGACAAAGATAAAGCCGAAACTTTTGCCTTGCTTCATTCGTCTTTTCTCTTTGTAGCAAACGGTCGTGTTTTTGTTTTGCACTCCGAATATTGTGTTGTTTTGCTTTTTAAACCAACGGGGTTTTATTAAAATCATCACTTTACTTCTTACTTCACTTCAGCCGTCTGCTACCGCGCATAATGGTCTGTCCCATAGGCCAAAAATAAAAAAATGAAAGTTAAAACATTGGCTAGAATTGTGTCAACCCTAACTCGGAATTGATCAAGCTTCTAAAATGTATGATTGGTTTTGCTTTATTCTAACTATTCTCTTTAAGAATGAATGCGAAACATAGAGCACAAAATTTATTGGACTTGGCAGCGTGCGCAACTTGCAAGTGACGGTCGCAATTAAAATATTATTACGCGTGAAAAAGAAAGTGTTTTTCAAATGGAATCATTTAATATTACAAATAAAGGTATTTACTATAACTTTTTGCAGTTTTAGAGTTTCTGACGTGTTGTTTTTAGTTTATTAAGTGATTGTGAAACCTGTGCCTTTTTAAGCATTAAATGTTAAGGAACTAATTTTTCACTAAGAGTTTCAAAAGTGATGACCTGATACCACGATGAAATTAATTTTAAAATATTGGTCAATATTTATAGATAATGTTTAAAAAAATTTCAGCTGCAGAACGTTGCAGATGGCTGAATTACAACGAAAAGAACAATGGCGTCTCGCGGTTTTTTCGAGCATTTTTTGGTCTCCCGCTCCATACAAGCTGATATAATATAGTAGTCCGATCTTGATCAAATTAAGTCCGAAATTCTAAAATAATACAAAATGGCCATATCTAAAATTATATGAAAATATCTTAAAAACTGGTTAAGTTATAATTTTTTTTTCTTCAAAAACTTTCGATCGTTCCTATGGCAGCTATATGATATAGTCGTCCGATATGACTACTTTTTACACAATATATTTAATATATTTTTCTAAATATACTGCAAAAATTTTGTGACGTTCGGTCGTGCCTCGGGTAGTCAGGGCTGGCCAGGGCATCCAGGACATTTATTTGGTTCAGGATACAAGCTGTAGCTCTTACTGCACCGAAAGATGCAGTACCACACAAACGAAACGGCCCTGTACAATGCACAAACTGCCAGTAGCATGTATAACGCGCATATAATACTAATATAAGAATAAGGAAAATAAGGAAATAAGGAATAATAAGGAAAATAATATAATAATAAGAATAAGAAAACATGAATAGGATAAGCAAACAAATAAAATCATAGATAAGAATAAAGACGCGCCAAACGCGCATATCGGATAAGAGACGACTTTATGAACATGGGGAGAAACATGTAAAACCAATATAAATAATAAACGAAGAACTAAAATAAATAAGCGAAGGTACGAAACCAAGAAACCCACAACCGCATTTAAATTCAAACCAGAGGCGCGCGCGCGTCACGGATCGTGCACGACGGGTCACACTGGCCGCGATAGATCGGGCACACTAATACGGCCAAATACGGGTGGAGATGCGGGCACACTAGCCCCGCTGAACTGCTATATAAGGCGCACCACAGCCCTACAGAGCTCATTCAGTTTCGGCCGGCGATCGGAAAAGGTCTCCTGACTAGAACCAGCGACAAGAACGAGCAGCCAAGGACCAGCGGTCCAGCAACCCCACCTGAACCAAATAAAATATCTGCGACGACCCCTGGCCATCCCTGAGCCATCCGGACACTGACAAATCGTCACACATGGACAAAACATACTGAGAGGAGACTTTCATAACACCGTAAATTGCCCC